>KZ653394.1:20159-35388 GCA_001010745.2 Gerris buenoi
TTAATTTTGTACTGAACATGTTTTCCCGTAGGATCAACAGTTGAGGAGTTATAGTGAAAAAACCCAATTTTCGTACCTTTGAAAGGGGGGCGCGGGGCGCGCCGACCCCCCCTGAGGTCGAAAACATGGATTTTTAATCAGGGCCCAGACCTTAGTAACATATATCAAAATCGCTTCTACCTCACCTTTTGCACGGTAAAACTCCCTATTGACTGGACTAGTATTGAATTTACTACGTTTAGTATTAGTATACCATGGCTAACCTATAGTAACCTTCCCAAAAAATTATCATAACAGCTGATTAGCTTTAGTTACCAACATAATACTTAAAAAATACCCTTTATTTTTTTTTTTTTGTTCATTTCTATGGGAGGGAAGTAACGTTTCCTGCCCTGTTGTTTGCAATGTCCATAGTCCATTTACAATTAAAGACGTTGATAAAAATGAATTAATAAGGATCATTAATTGTTTGATAACTTATAACCTCGTTTTAGTTTATTATGCTGATATATTACTAATGATTTATTATGCTGATACAGTAAAACTTGCCTAAGCTGGAAGGCCTCGGTTCCAGAAAAAAAATTCCACCTTAGCAGGTTTCCAGCTTGTGCAGGGTGTTTTACTTAGAAAAAATCTCTGTTCCGAGAAAAAGTTTCTACCTCTGCAGGTTTCCAGCTTACACATGTTCCAGCTTAGACAAGTTTTACTGTATATTACTAATGATGATACTTATTCATTTAATTACATTTTCTTTTGCAGGTCCGTAATGGCGAGAGTGCTGACAATAAGAAAAGGATAGTCAAACTGCTTGATAATTTTAGGATAACAGGGCCTAATGGCACTCATATGTGCATGGTGTTCGAGGTTCTCGGACAAAATTTACTAAAATTAATTATTAAAAGTAGTTATCAAGGCCTTCCACTATATATTGTTAAGAAAGTGATAAAACAGGTAATTCATTAATGCTGTAGCTGTTTTTTTTTTTTTTTGGTACATTTTGATTTTAACGTCGTCAATACGTGATCATAGGGTACTTCTCATCCCTTAAAATCCTTAAAACATAATTCTAATAATGCTTTAGAAATTATTTTTCTTTTACTGTCGTGTTTGCAAATATTGTTCCTTTGACATTTGAACTGGATATAAATATACTTGTTTTGTTACGGAAACTAATTATTTTATAACAAATATATAGACAATACACATTTAGTTATTTATTTAATACAATTTTAATGTGATATATTTTGTTGAGCGCAGGTACTCGAGGGTTTGGACTACCTGCACGAGAAATGTGGTATCATTCATACTGATATCAAGCCCGAGAATATCCTGCTCTGTGTCGACGAACATTATATTAGAAAAATAGCGGCTGAGGCTAGCGAGAAAAATAATATTTTACCTTTTTATTTATTTAGAGGTAAATCAATTACATCAAATTGAGTTTTTCATTCGGGGGGTAGAAGAAACGATGGGATTTTCGGTGTAGAATTGAAAAATTCTTTAGGTTACAGAGAACGAACGGAAGAGAAAATTAAATCATTGGAAATATCGAAGAAAATAAGGTTTAGAAAAAGCTTTTTTTCTCCCGTCAGTTGACTATTTTACTTTTCTCCGGTTCGCTTTCGTTTTTCTTTCTGAAAGAAAGAATCTGGCATAAAGAGATTGTTATAATTTTATAGAGGAAAAAAAAACTTTTGCCTTCAAAGGAAGTAATCTTGTGTTATCTAGAACATACCGCGTACTCTATTTAAAATTAAATTCTCTCTGTAAAAGGTTCTTAAACCTTTATGCAGCCAGTACCCCCATCTTTTGACATTTTGAAAGGAATTTCTTCGGAGGAAAAAAGCTTTAACTTCCGTTTCATGTCAGAGTGTAGCATAAGCATGATCTTATACGTTGTCGCTTATACTTTTATGCAACTTATATAGGCTAAAAGAAACACACCCACCACCTACCTGCCAACACTCACTCTAGACTCTAGACTGTTGAGCCATTTGGTGTATCGCTGACCAGAATTCGAATTGGGGTAAATTATGTAAAACTTATTGACTCTAGGAAATCATTTTAATTTGGGTTATCGTAATAAAAGACACATTTCCGTTATGCCATCCTTAAGGCGGATCTCGGCGCATATCCGGCTATATATTTAACAATATATTCACGAAGCCTTAAAGACGTATTCGCTGGTTTCCCCAACGCCTTTTACGTTTAGTGGTTATAAACAAAACAAAGCTGATTCTTTCCTATATCTACTGTTCTGAAGGGATAATTTCCGTTATTGGACGTTATCTTGTGATTTAACTATAAACTTTTTAAACAGTTCTATTTCCGCTGTTTTTCGTAGTTATTCCTTTATTAAAATCTGTGAATCAAACATCAGTTCAATGCAAGTAAATGCATTGACAATATTACATCAAAAGTTTAAGTTATCATCTTCAACTGATTTCTTTGATTGTTCAGATTGATATCTTTAGAAGACATTTTAAAGCACTTTCATTTTTTTAATGCGAGGGGTAAAAATATACCATTCAAACAAAGTTAAAAAACACAAAACTAGAATAAAAAAATAATTTTGCCCAGAATATTTTGCCACGAATCTTTCCCTGTAGAAAATTAACAAAACCGTTTTCACAGTAGTGGAAATATATATTTAAAAAATATGTTTAATATATCATATATTATTGAAATACAATAATTACTTTTTAAATTAAAAGATTAAAAAAAAATAAAATAAAATAAAAGAGGACTTAAGAGTGAAGGTTTCATACAGGTTTTAAAGCAGAATCCGCTAAAAAGTTGGTTTGGAACCAACATTTGCGTCTTTGCTGTAAGATCATAGATGAATCCGTGTCGCGTCGAGATCCGCTAACAGAGAACCCACCTTTATACACAAAACACAACTTGTTGTGATGGGAGGAAAAATGTGTGTAATTTCAAACCAAGTGATTTCTCCTCTTCTTCATTATTATCTTAGGAATTTATTGAGTTAGGTTGAAAATTAAATCTGAGCCTTAACTAATTTATATCACACCAAATTATTTAGTACCTTTAATATTTCTTAGGCTTTTTACTTTTACGTCCGGACCAGACCAGGATTAAATTTTTTGGCTGGAGTTAGCCCGTGACTACACGCTTGAAAATTGATGTACCCTAATGAATTTCGTAAGACTGTAGTGCCTACTTTTTATTTTTCAGGTTCACCGAAAAAAGCGACGAATTTCAATGACGAATCCATCGACTATAATATAGATAAGATTTTTGATAGCACCAAAGACATACAATCATCTTTTAGTTCTTTAAGGAACGAAAAAACCTCTGATGATTTCTTCAAAGTTTCGTCCTGTAGTTTAAGAATTAAAAAATTCGAAGAAACCAATAGTTTAGAGGATATTTCTAAAAATGACGAAGGTATTCCATACAGCCATGGTTAGTTCATTTTTTTATTATGTTTTATTATTTGGTTTTGACGATTAAAGGAACTGAGATTTTAATTTAACTATACTTCAGAACTTAAACTAACTGAATGACAAACAATTAGAAATTGTCCATTGAAATTTTGTTTTTAGTAGAAATCTTAGTTTAGATATATCTTTGATAAAATTATTTGGAGGCATTGATAGAGATTTTATTTTTATTCCATAATTGAATATTAAAATGTAAAGTTCAACTTAACTTAATGTATGACAATTATAATGATAGCAAATATGGACATAACAAGTTGATATTAAATATTAGTTTACTTCATTTGCGTATGCATATTTACTCGTATTTTGAATAATATTCAAGGATAATAGTCATAATTTAGGATAGAATTTCTACTAGTTTTTTTTTTAGAAAAGGATATTAATTTTAGTTTTATTGTTTATAATTAATTATTACGATAGGACGTGAATCATCCCCATAGAACAGAAGATTAAATAATGCATTACATTTATTGCTTTTGTCCCTATTCTTTTTTTATTGTCTATTCTATGTGGGTTATTTAGGTTGAGGAGGAACTGAATTATCCACATAGAATAGATTAAATAATGCATTAAATGTATTGCTTTTGTCCCTTTTCTTATTTAATTTTCTATTTTAAGTGGGTTATTCTGGTTGAGGAGGACCTGAATCACCCACAAAGAATGGATAATTAGGTTAAAAATATGTATTATTTTTAAACTTATAGGCTGTAAAGATGAAATTAAAAAACCCAAGATCTACGCTTATTGGCATGGGAAACATAATACATTCATATGATTTCCTTTTTTATTTTTTTTTTGCCTATAAGTGTTTAACCCGTTGCCCGCAAGACTCTAGGCACAATGGAATATTGCCCTAATCAACTAACCTTCTCTAGTACCCTTTGCTTAAGTTTTATCTATTGCTATTTGCAGGCCCCGATTCGAAGTACCTTATACGCTGGGCAAAGATCTGATAAGTGATAGGCCCGATTAAGGGAAGGAATCAAAAGCAAATAAAGTCCACAATTTTCGAACTTTGCTTCCTTTTTCTCCATTTTATAGATTTTGCCGCCTCTCCAAAGACGGTGCTCTGGGCAAATGCCCAGTCTGCCCATTGGTAAATGTGGTTTAGACACCCAGGTCAAAGACACCTCAGGCGCCCTTCCCTTTCACTGCCAAATTCATCAAGTCATCAAGTAGTGTAAATATTGAAATTTAAAGGCCTGGGTGTAGGGTTGGTCAAATGTAGAGTTCACCTTACGTACTCTACTTAAATGCGAATCCATTTGTTGTAATTGTTAAATAAAATAATATGATTTTAACTTGATATTGCCTTGAAAAGACGTCTAAATGTGTCTCGATTGAGCGTTTTTTATTATTTTTATTTTTAGACCTAACTACTCAAGAATATTTCTGCAAGGAACCAATTTTCTCATTCTTATAGTTTACTTAAATTATGAGACTAAACCCTGTACAATCCTTGAATAAACAGTAGAAATACGAGATAATCACAAAATATTTGACCAAAATTAAATCATGTCATAATGTCAGTGCTAACGCTTTGTGTCCAAATCCTCTAACACTTCTTTTAATAATTCATTTTGCCAGTTTTTATTTATAAAATATTTTACATTCAATAATGAAGATTGTATTTCATTAAAAGAATTGTATTCAGTAGCATGGTGTGTTTTGTAGATTAGATTGTAGATGTAAAACTTAAGAATAAATTCAGTAGATCTAAGGCGAATAAAAGCAATGTAACCGTTAGGGAAAACAAAGTATAAGCACTTTTTGTTCGACACAGCAGTTTTAAAATGAGACCAACATTTTTCTAGCAATGTAATTTAGTTTACGAGTAGTGGGGTTAGTTTTCTTTAAATTTAATTGCACGAAAAAAAAAAAATCTCATTTGTTTTATTTAGGTACGAGCCGTTAAGTAGTATATTTAGAAATAATTAAGTAAATTAATTTAGATAAGTTATTATATCTATTTGAAGACCACCAAATCAAAATAAACATTTATTTTTATTGGAATAAATGTGGTTGCCTTAGCTTAGCAATAACAAATCATTTCGAGGTGTGGTCGTCGCCGTCATTGGGACACTACTCGATTGTATAAATTATAAATAATTCACCTTTAACAATCAAGTAAGCAAGGGTATATTAATCGTAATAGTTCCCATCTGTTTTTTATGGCTCAAATAGAAGAGTTGCTTTTATTCGCATTTGTAGAAATAATACTAAAGTAAACTAAATATTAAAATTATAGAAAATCAAATTAAGTGTTTGCAACTAATAATAGTTACTAGTTATTATGAATTATGTTAACCACGTAACGTGATTCTGTGAGTTCTCCAGTGATATATTAAAATGGGTGGTGGTCTTTCTGCTCTTTTTGGTGAGCTTCAACCTCACGAGGCACTGGATATAATCCCGTAAAAGGAAAAACTGGTGATGGGTAAACCAAATATCTTGTAAAAAGAAGGAAATCAATGGGAGAATTCCATCATCTGCGTGATAATTTTCCAGAATTCTCCACAAAGGTTCTCTGATTATTATAGAACGCGTCCAAAGACGTTTTACTGCAGCTATCAATATCAAAAATGTCGAATTTTGATGCAAAATGTTACGAATGGAATTATGGAGGGGAACTGCCACATTCGCCTGTTGTCAATTGAAAGAAGTTGGCAGGTAAAAGACGTGGTTTCGTTGTACTAAATAAATGTATAGAGTACAACAAACCAAATGATCAAATCTTCAATTTTAATGGGAAGCAAAGCGTGTGGTCGCACGTGGTTGCTCGTAGTCACTTCCAGAAGACGGCCAGTCTGGTCGCACGTGCGGTTGCTCGTAGTCGCTTCTAGAAGACGGCCGGTGTGGACGCACGTGGTTGCTCGTAGTCGCTTCTAGAAGACGGCCGGTGTGGACGCACGTGGTTGCTCGTAGTCGCTTCTAGAAGACGACCGGCTTGAGAGAGCATGGGATATTTATATAATCGTAATATTAAGTAGCAAATCTACATAATTTCTTATTTTATAATCTCTTGGTGGAGAGGTAGAAGGGGAACAAGTATGGACAGGGAAAATGGACAAGGGCTTGTAAATAAATGGAAAAGTGAAGAGTGGGTTAATGATGGTTAGAATAGTGATGATGGTGAAAATGATAAATATTGATAACAATAATAATCAAAATGACATTTTTTCTTTCTTTCCACAGGCCTACTTTTCCAAAGAGTGTCGAAATCTGAAGCATCCATGGATAAAATATGCCGTGAATTATCAAGGTGTGAAGTATCCATTGAAGTCAAGATAGCAGATTTAGGAAACTCCTGCTGGGTGGTAAATAAGAACCTAAATTTCATTTGCTCATTTAAGAACAATTATATATATAAAAGAAAAAGTAATGCCTTATCAATTACAATTAATCATAGCATTCATCAATTAAATAATTACCTAAAGTTAAAGTTTTTATTAACCAATATCTTTTCTAACCTTCATTCAAAATTTGACAAAATTGTTGATCCTGAAATGTAAAAGAATGGTTGTGTTGCAGGCTCATCATTTTTCGGAAGATATTCAAACAAGACAATATAGAAGTTTAGAAGTGATAATAGGTGCCAAGTATAGTACAGCTGCTGATATTTGGAGCACTGCATGCTTGGTAAGATAATTTTTTTACAATTAATTTTTATTTTACGAGTACCTACTTGTTTTCTTTAATATCCATTCGGGGGCTTTTAGAGCTTCAAATACGTCGGTGAGAGAGGAACTTAAAGAATTTGACGACTTTATTACGGTGGATCTTCAATTTTCTTATTTTTACTGTTAGAGCAAACGTTTTACAACTAAAACATAATTATAGAACCTAAATAATAGGACTTCTTTTATTTTGTCCTTTTAAGTGCTTCCTTGCTAACTCTTTCCATCTCATTTCATTCTTGACAAGGGATCACATTTAATCTGAAATCTTCCCTCTTTTCTAAGTTTAAATTTCAACTATCTCAGTTTTCCTCTTTCTCTTTCATAAAAGTGCCGATATTGCGAGGTTACGTTTAGTCCAAGCTATTTCTTGTTCAATAATAAAGAAGAAAACAGTTTACCGCATTTACAGCTGGTAAAATAATTTTTCTTTTCCTTACATAGAACAGTTTAATTTTAGCTCTCCTAGTAGTAGTAATCTAGTGCTTCCTACTAGAACGGGTAGGACGAACCACTTGTTCGAACCTAGCTTTAAGGCCCATTTTTCGCCTCATTGTGGAGAGTTCCAGCTACACATTGTACCGTCGAAGCGAGTATGGTGTTGTCATTGGTAAGCTGTATAAGCGTGCGTCAAGAGTGCCCCATTCCATTGGGTGTCCCTCGCCCTACTCCGTCCGCTATTCATAGATGCAAGATGCAATTCAGAGTATCATGGCACGGGATCGAACCCACGACCTCGAGTCACCTCAACTTATTGATAGCTGGGCGAGCGCCTAAAGCTCCTTGGTCCCGCTGGCTCCAAAAATTCTCCTATGACTCCATATGACATCAACTCTCCTATGACAGCATTGTAAATTAAATGAAGACAAATTCTGTGAGTTCTTAAAATTGTAGCATTCAGATAGCGAAGGCTTGAATTAAATTATACCAGCATTGTTATAGGATAAATAAATCAAATCATTGACCATTGATCATTGATGGGAGCCCAGTAATCTAGCGATATTCAAGAAACCTAAAAACTAGCAAACAATAAGCTAAGAAAAGCTTTGAATTATAATCCTGGGATAATATAGGTTTGTTCCAACCACACCTCAAATCAAACTGTACGTCGCATGTGCATTAGCAAAAAAACGCTCAAATGTGGTCCGATGCGCATGCGTTGGACAGTTTTTTCAGTGTTTCAGACCAAACTAGTTTAAAGTGTGGTTGGAACTAACCTTATATATAACCCTAGGATACTATAGGACAAAGCAGTCTCGTCCTTTTTGAAGACTCTATGTGTAATTCTAGCAAAAATGTAAAGATTTTATGTAAGATGTCTTACCCTGTTATCGTTTTATTGTTATCTCTTATTGTTTGAATGAAATGTATTATATTAATTTTTCTTTGGCATGTCGTAGGCTTTTGAGCTAGCCACTGGTGATTTTCTATTTGAGCCAAAATCGGGAAAGGATTATACAAGAGATGAAGATCATTTGGCACACATTATTGAACTCCTGGGACCCATTCCTAGATATATAATTAATTCTGGGAAAATATCAAAGAAATTTTTTAAACCTTCCGGTGAGTATGAAGAGTTCTACTAGCCAACTCTTTCCACTTTTTATTAATTTTATAGATTTCTTTATCGTTGCTACATAATTCCATTCCATGCTCATATAGCGATCAATTCACATGAACTATGAAAATTGGTTAATTGTTCCATTTTGATTGACCCCATAAATTAAAACTATTAAGATAGTTATTGCTATCGAAATTGTAAAACTTATAAGTAGTGAGTTTATTCACTGTGAATATGAAATAATTTCATTTACTATTTATCGAAATTAGTTGAGTTTTAACAAAAAAACCAATAGGATACATAACTATTTATTTTCTATTACCATATCAACCTCAAAGAACATTTCTTTGTTTTTTTTTCTATTGATAAAAAATATAATATAAATGTATCTACACAGTTAATAGCGGCCTTTACACTTGCGCGCTTTCCTGCAGGATAGAGCAACAAATGGGAAATAGCGCCGGATAGAGCGCCAGTGTAAAGGCTGCACTGTAGTGAGGGATTACGCGTCCACAGAGACGTACGCTTTACCGCGCGTAATCTCCTGAGTGTACAGGCGACAGTTAGCTTTACCACAGGCCTCTTATTCTTTATATTCTACCTGTATAACACGGGGGTACGCTTTCCTGTGGGAAAGCGCGTATCACTTTTATAGCTACCAAATCTTTCCCACACGATTACTCGCACGGTTATACTCGCGCGCAATCCTTCACGATTCAGGCCTACAGGAAAGAACGTATGTCTAAAGGCCGCTAATATCGTTCATTCGTATCACACAATCGATTTTACTCATGATTTAGACATATTGCAACAAAATATTGTTCATGTTGCAATAATCATTTATCATTTTACTAACTTTATTCAGTAATATGTATTTCAGAATATATTTTACAATCGTTTAAAGAATGATCACTATACTGAATACATATCTTCTGTTCTTTTGCATCCCATTGTAAAATCATTTTCTTATTTTTGAGATTAATTTTATCGTGATTCAATCCTTTACTTCAAGGCTTTAACTATTTGTTTATTTGATTTATTTGATTCTAGGAGAACTTATTCATATAAAGAAGTTACGTCCGTGGTGCTTATATGAAGTGCTCACAGAGAAGTATAACTGGTGCAGACAAGACGCTTTATCCTTTTCGTCATTTCTAACTCCCATGCTGGCATTCGACCCGGGTCAGCGAGCCACCGCCCAAGAATGCCTCAATAACACATGGCTAAAAACATTCATTTAACATTCTTTTCACGTTTATCTTCGACTTAATCGATATCATCCGTTTCCTCTGCTCAAATTCACCGTCTACACCGTTCTTCTGTTTGTTTTCAGCGGAAATAAATCACTCGAAAACAAATCTTTAACAAATTGTATAACCGCATCATAATATATCATTTTTTATATATTTTTGAGCTTTATACTTGAGACTGAAACATTTAGATGCATCCTTCGAAATTAAATAACTCGGCTAATTTATTCGACACACATTTCGAGCTCTACCTCAGAACTCACTAGATGGTAGATTTACCAACAATAATTAAGATTAATTAAGGCATGAACTATACGATTTGTAAGATTTTAACTGTATGAGCATATCAATAAGCGAATATGTATATATTTGTATATTCGAATGGTTTGTATATAATAATGCTTTTATTGTAAAATCAAATATATTTTTCTTATTATTTAGATATTTATCGACTCGTCGTTAATTGGAATACGTTGTGTTAATGCAATAATACGTTTATAAATACATTTTTTTTAAAGTAAAACTGCGTTCGTATTTTTTTTTATATGACTATCTTTTAGCATTCTAGCATAGGTATATAAAAATTCAAATATCACTCACTCACTCACTTATCACGATATCTCTGGAACCGTACCACTGGAATTTTCTGGTAGGTTCCTCTATCGATTCAAGATGGTGGTCATTTATATCCAAATTTGACCATATCTCCAGGTCCAATTGCTCTAGAATGAAATTAGCCTATTTTTACGACATACACAACAATTTTGAAATGGTATTTAAATCGGCCATGATGATTCAAGATAGCGGCTATATAAGTATTTTCAACCATGCTCTCTCATTATCACCCTTTCTTTTCAATGCTAAAATAAAATGTATTTGGTGTGATAATTTCTTTTAAAAAAATATGCTTCTTTCTGGAAAGTGCTTCTCTTTTGGGTGATGCATATATATTAATAAAATATAATTCCAAATTCAGCACATTTTTAAATCTAAAAGTTTCCTCTTTTTGGTGAAAGCTATCAACTTTTTCTCTGATGGATTTACTTCAACCTCCTGAGAGTACGGCCTTTTTGCACAATCCATCAATAATCCGAGGATGGTGTTGCATTCTTTCACACCAAGAATTCAAAAACATGCCTCTATCTAACGTCTGCGTAAGCTCAGCTCGCGTGAGATCCATGGTCATCCTGTTCAGAAGTCCTTCCATCGTTATAGACACCTGCAGCTGCCCTGAGGTCAGCCTCTTGGAACCCTGATGGTTGCTTTGGTGCTGTTGCCATTTAATGATGAATTAACATAACTTCCTTTCAGTGAGAAAATTATCCATTCAATAATGAATCAAGAGTCAAGAGGTCAAAAGTTTTTTTTTCAATATTTCCAGTTTTATGCTTTGCCGCCATATTAAATCAAATGGTCGATTCAATCATCCTTTCACAGAAGTTGATTATATCATAAAAAGAAACTAACTTCCGAATTTCAAGGTTCTAGTGCAATTGGTTTTTGGAGATATCATCATGTCGAATTTTGCACATAAATTTCCACTATATTAAATCAAGATTGTGGGTCATAAAAAAATTTCTAATAAAAAGCAAGTTCCTAAGGGGTAAGAGGAACCTCCATGCAAAATTTTAGCTCTCCAGCTATTGCTGTCCTAGAGATAGAGCTCCTATGATGAATATAAATGGCCACCATATTGAATCAAGATGGCGGACAGTAAGAATACTTCTTAGCAAGCACCCAGGAGGTAAGAGGGGCCTCGAAGCAAAATTTTAGCTTCAGCTATTGCCGTTTTGCCGTTATATAGAGGTACTGTGACGGATATTGATGGCCGCTATATACTTAATCAAAATAACCAAGGCCCAAGTAGCGCAACTGATCCAAAAGACATCCCTGGGATATCCTTTTGTCCAGATTTTATCCTGTCCATAATCGTTGGCCCATGGGTGTCCTATGCTTATCCCGTTTTAGATGCCTCATTTGGTCTTCCTAAGAATGTACTATGAATATCCTTAAATCCCTAACGGGATGCGGGATGTCCAGCTAAGATCCTAGCGCAACCTATGGACATCAAGTTAAGGGTATCCCATAGATGTCCTTAACGGGATGTCGAGTTAGGTGTATCCTAAGGATGACTTATAGTTTCTAATGCTTTTTGCTTTTATTAAAAATTGTTATCACATTTAAGTAGAAGTGGATTTATTAACGTTACACAAAAGATGATGTTTTAGGAAAAGCTATAACGAAACGATCTGAAATATATTTATAAAAGTTAATCGAATACAATTAAGATTCTAATCGATATTAATAATTGAATAATCCAATTTAATTTGATTAGAAATAATCGATTACAAAAATAATTTGGCCGACCCTACATCACCAGTCCCTTTTATAAAATGAAATACACAATACATTAATACATAGTAGTAAAGCACGGAAATCCAGCTGCTGCATTAATAAATAATTATGGTGTGTGCTTAACCCGCGTACAGTGTTTTGACATTTATTCCCCGCCTCTTCCCCGAAAATATATTCTGTGTTCACTAAACTGCCTAGGGCATCCTATATTCTGGTCGCCTTTACTCAGCTTAAGGCTGGTTTAAAGGCTGATACATACATGGTTGGCCAACAAAAAAACGCACTTTTTTGAACACTTATAGCTCAGCTTATGAAGTATAGGGTAATTTATTCTATCAAAACTACAATTCCAGACAAGATCACTACCCGGACAACGACTTTTTTTAAGAACCCTTTTCAAATCGTCATTGCATGGCTTTCACCAAATTGTTTTTAAAGTTATAGATATGAAATTTAAAATAGAAGAATGTAGTTTTCAGACCCCGCAAACCCCATATCTCTATCTACTACAGAAGCTGAGCTAAAGTGTTAAAAAAAATGCGGGTTTTTTTTGGCCCACCCTGTATATATTCAGCGGAGCCGACTCCATGGAGCCTAAGGGGCCCGAGCCCATTATTAAGTCTGGGAGGGCACATCCCCCCCCCCCCAAAAAAAATGAAAAATATATAATGAGTAAGCTTTATAGTGACCCCGAATAGAGAAAAATGAGTACACTATAATTCAGTAGCGGCACTAAGGGCCCCGTAGACCCCGCGGCGCGTGGGGGGGGGGAATCTAGGGGCCACTATAGAAGGGAAATAGAGTGGTCCCCCAAAAATTACCGCCGCTACTGCTATAAATATAAAACGGCAAATTGCGAACGCCTCTGGATATATTTCCTACAAGGCCTACATAATCTTTTAGCTTTTACTATTTTGAGGTCTTCTAATTCTCCAAAACAGATAATAAATATGTATTAAAACAATAAATCTTCGACCAATGAAGTTATTAATTAATTAACTTTTCTCAGTGTTTTTATAAAACAACAATTATAGACAGTGGCGGTGGTAGATATTGGGGGGCCCCTGCAAACTTTTCGTGGGGCCCTTCTATTTCCCTTCTTTCTAGCCTTTCTATTGCACCCACTGATTATAGAAAGTTGTGTGGTCCATTATTGACTGTCGTCTCCCCTCAGAGCTTTGATAAGGTTTGAGCAGGGGGGCATTAGCGCCCTCCAGAAAGCCGGGAAAAAAGTGGAACAAATCCCCGCCAAAAAGGTCAGGATTTTCAAAACCAAAAATATTAAGGCATATTCTTTCCTCCTTTTTTTTTTGTTTTTACTTAAAATGCAGATAATATTTGAGTGCCTTGAATCATTAAGTAGTGAGCCTGCAATATCGTTATCCACAAATACCGAATAAACAGGCGAGCCTGTAAGAACCCTTTTAAATAAAGATTATCTATAAATATACTAAATACTGTATCAACAGGCGTACGTGGCGAACCAGCAATAACTCTATTAAATAAAAATTCCCTAAAAGCCGTATAAAAGAGTGAACGCAGTGACCCTGCAATAAAATAATTAAATGAACTATACACACGTTAAAGTTAGAAAAAGGACTTGTCAATAAATAACTTCAACAGAATTAAACGGTGAGTTTTGAGCACTAAAAATTCCCTTATCGTAAAAAGAAAAATTCAATTTACAGAAATTTGGTTAAATTTAATGTCAGTGTATGTAATTCAGTGAATTTTTGTTGTTTGGCTTTTATTTTGGTCGCCAGAGGTGTAGAAAAGAATTAGGTGGAAGGGAGAGGGCTGGACGGAGCATCATCAGATGAAATGACCTTCCAATTCCGCATTAGCATCACTCAAAACCAAGGATCTTATATAAAGGGGATAGAGGGGTTGCGGCAAAAAAGTGGCCCCATGGAGATATGTAAAATATGAGCTCCAATGGGACAAATTACCTTCTTCTTGGTTATAGGTTACCAAGAAACGTGCGGTAGGTTATCAACAATCAACAGATTGCGTTGTACTCTCCCTTGCTTTATATTACCCCGTGCGTTGTATTTCTTATTTTGTGCTGTTTGTGAGTTTTGTGATTGATATTTGGACTATATTTAGCAGTTTGTAGTGACTTGTTTTGCATTATTTATAATTAAGAGTTAATAATCAGTTTATAACCTGATTCAATATTAACCAGAAGTAAACCTTAAAATTATCAAAGAAGGTGATTTGTCCCAGTCAAAAGGTCGTGGAGCATGCGCAGTATGATTTTTTTCTCCAATTTCTCTTACCTCTATGGGGTCACTTTTTTGCCTTAAACCCCTTCTTAACATTCCATCTCCTTTATATAAGATCCTCGAGTTAGATAGAAGTAACAAAGTTACAATACTCTGATTCTGCAGATCATAACGTAACCACTGATTGCTTCTTAACCACCTCTAACCACCTCCAACCACCTCCACACACTTAACAGTTTAACTGAAGATAATGATCTGACAGTCCACGGAGCTTGGCCACACACTCGTCAGTTTTCCTTAAGATGACGGACTGCAGTTGGAGGTGAACTGTAGGTGTGTGGAGGGTAGAGGCGAGGATCGGATGGAAGGAGAGACGACAGTCCGTGAACTGTCCGGCCTGTGCCTCAAGGACAAAGTCTCCCTACACCATCAGTCGGCCTACAGACTACAGACGTGTATTGTGAATCATCTTTATTTTGTTTATTTCCCTCCGTCGGACTGCAGGCCAAAATCGACAGATATCGGCCTGCAGGCATTTATCGCACTGTGTATGGCGCATACAGGCACAGATCTGTAGTCCTTTACGATTGCCTGCAGGTGGTGGACGGGTAATGTGTGGTGGTCTGAGATTTTGGCCTTACGTTAATCGTATACGATAACGGCCTGCAGTTAAACTGTAAGTGTGTGGGCCTCTTAA
>KZ653394.1:51817-71242 GCA_001010745.2 Gerris buenoi
GTAAAACTAAGAAAAAAAACTTTGTGACATTTGAGATAAAAAAAGCTCCTTTCTCCTCCGCTGTTTGTCATAATTGTTATTAGCCTCGTGGACCCAATAACAAATCTAGAGGGGGGGGGGAGCATCAGGTTAGGGAGGGCGCCACAAGGCTTGTTGCTTACTTATATTTTATTATTATTTATTTATTTTTATTTAAATTTTTATTTTTTTCTCTCAATCAGAATGTGGAAAAAGTAAAAAGTGCATTTACTCAATGGTTCCTCAATTCATTGCTGCGCTCTGAGGAGTCAGGTTTTCCTCTTAGAGTCGCCTCAAAAATTTCAAAATGTTGATAATTTTTTTTATTATTTACCATTTCATTGTGGCTGGTTATTTTTGAAATAATTTGACATAGGTTGCCTTTAGAACCACTGGAATCAGCAAGGTTTTGGGAACCACAATAAACTAGCCCATTAATTAATAATATTTTTGCAAAGTGTAGTCGATGAAAAATTGACGTTAGTACGTCTTTGCAACAACAGGAATAATCAAGGGTGCCGAGAAGCAAATGTATTTGGAAAAACTGTAAATTAACTCACAGTCAGATCTCCTTATAATGAACTTCTTTAAGCGAAAATGTATAAAACGAATGTTTTTTATGTCCCAAGGATTCTCTATATAAAAGTGTTTCTATAGAGCGAAAATTATTTCTCTACAACAAACAAAATTCTTAAAAAAACGGACTAAGTTCCGACCGACAAACTTTCTGTGAATTAATACTGGCGGTGTTTTTGCTTTCTTATATTTTCTTAGAACCATTTTTTGGAATTTCTTGCTCGAGCACTCGTAATAGTTTTACATATTCTACCTTTATTAGTTTAAGTGGAATCGGAATCATCATTGCACCCTGTGTTTAGAGATAACTCTAGTCTCAGTTAAGAATTTGTTACGGACCTGTATAAAGCTCTTGACTTAGTATTTCAATTTCTTTGAAGAATTGTGTGTGCTCCGGCTAGTTCAAGATATAAGACAATTTTTTAAACAATTATTGTATTTGAGTTGGAATCTGTGAACTCCTGTTAGTTATATTTATATTATTGTTATTTATTCCTTGATGCATTGAGTTGGGTTATTTTTATTACATGTATGTATATGCATACATAAATGTAATTATACTAATTTTTATTAAAATAAATAAGTACAGTAGAATCCCGGTATTTCGTATCCCGTTATATCATATATCCCGATAAATCGTTTATTATTGCCAGTCCCTTGAAAAAATCTCGATAATTCGTATAAAACCAATGCATTTTGGGCCCCTCAGTATAACGTTGTTTCCGAGGTGAACAAAAACGTCTTATAACTCGCATAATTCTGAGAATAATCCCGATAAAACGTATGCATGGAGGGGGACCATTTCCAAGATTTTGCTTGTTCACTATCTGTTGATTTTCTCTATTTAAAAAAAAAAAAATTAAAAACAGTTCAGACTTCACTAGAATTAGAGGAAGAAATCGCATTCCGAATTGCAAAGGAACCTGTTGAAGGGAACATTTTTGAGGGAAAAAAATTATAACTCTTGTCTGTCATTTGATTGGCATTACAAAAAGACTCAGGGGGGAAGGTGTGATTGTGTTCAAATGCAATTCCTAGACAGCCTAGATGAAGGAATAACTAGTATAATTCTATCCTTCTGTTTTACTCAGATAAATACAAGTCTTAATTATTACATGTATTTTTCTTTTTTACCATCAATATTTCATAATCTCAATTTAGTGAACTACTCGATATATCATATTTTTCCTTCGGCCCCTTGAAGATACGATATATCAGGATTTTACTTTTGGTAGATATTCTTAGAATTCTTATGCATAAATATGTATATATGTACATCAGTAAGAAGATTGAATAGGTTTTCTTATGTGGACTTGTAGAGTAGAACGTATAAGAAGAGTAGTAAGTAAACAACAAATAAGAAAGTAAACAACACACGGACTTTTATTCCAACAAATTCCTTCACTCTTCTTATATGATCATTAGGAAAAATTCTACATAACATAATTTGTTAAAAATGCTGTAATATTAATAAAATCTCTTAAATAAGGTTTGATATGGTGTTTCTAAACATTGCTTTATATTTGTTTTGTTTGTACTGTTTCTCTCCTGTTTTTAATTGTAATTATATTTTCTTAAGTTTTGTTACATACTATTTTCTTTCTTATAATAATAAGATATTATTGAGATTAAGATTTAAAATAGTTTATTTATTTTTTCTCTGTGTTTTGTATCGATAAGTCCACCAAGGCAAGGTGGATTCTAATGAGCCACAAAGAACATTTGGGCAGCGCTGGTAAAAGTTGTAGCAGGGGGTTGATGAAGGTAAAAATTGGTGAAATGACATTTAAAACAAATAAACCAATAAAAAATATATTTTTTTATTGTTTAACATAAATCTTTGGGCTGAAGATATGTACCGTTTTTAAATAATAACGAAAATAAATAGATGATTTAAGATTTAATCCGAACTCATTGATTGTGTTTAAATGAAAACTTAATTCAATTTAGGTTCAAAGTGTAAAAGAACATTAACTTTAGCCTTTTATAGAAATATCAATTCAGGTTATATTTAAATTTTGATATTTCTTCGATTATTCTAATCTCAGAAGGGAGAAAATTAATAGCATCTGTACCTCTATATAATGGTACTTCTTTAGATTGTTACCCCTGTAATTGTTTAGGATACAAATGACTTTGACTAAACAACTATTGAGACAAAGGGATGTTTAGTCCAATGTACTTTGGGACAAAGGAATATCACACTTCTGTTTTTATAAGGGGNTATGGGTAGCTCAAATTAAATAAAATTTTATTAAATGAGTGTATGTGTGTGTAAATTTATATATATGCACAGTAGACGCCGCTTTAAAATAGCTTGGAATATTTTCTGTTTATTGTGATCAAGGTCGAGATAGATGGATTTTTTTCATAATTTTTGAGGAAAGAACTAGAGCTGTGGCACTGGTGTTTCGGCAAACATTTTTTTTTTCTCAGAAAGTGAACCTCTCCTTACCTCCGCCTACTACCTTAAAGGACCGCAGTCTCAAAACTTAGTCTTTCTCCAACAAATTTATTTTAATTTAAAGTTCAAAGATTTGTTTTGGTGTTAAGTTTAACTTTTAAAAGCAGAAACGTCGTGATCGTGTTCATTTTTTTACATCCATGTATGTATGTATTAGTATTGTCCCTAAATACTTACTTTGTATTGTTCCTAAATACATATATATATATATTTATAATTTTGTACATTGGAATTGGAATTATTTTTATTTTCTAATTTGTCATCACATCACTCTTGTGAAGCACAGTCTTGTTTATAATCTTGTTTTATTACCTCCGGTGGTTCCTTTTGCTCATTATTATCATTCGGTTATTTTTATCACTTTGTCTGGGTCCCAAAGTGATCACATTAAGTGGCGTCTACTGTATATCGTTAAGGATTTTTCTCTTTCTTGCCCCCTTCTTAACTCCTGGTAAAATAATTAGTTGAAGTCGTAGTTTTTATGTTTGTTGTTATTTGAGGCTGTGTCTAAATATGATTGTAAATTTTGTTAAATGTGCTAAGCTGAGATATAAGGAATTCGGTTTATTCTTAAGAATTAATTACGATGTAAGGTTTGTCTTTCTTGTAAGATCATTTATATTTTATCAGGCTTGAACCATTATATATAACTCCTAATAATGAATACTATATTACTCACAATATTTTATAATGATTCATTTCTGTGTTTGAGATATATTTAGGGTGTCACCAAACAAAACTGCACCACTTTAGGATCATAGGAATAGAAAGGTTTCTATTATCATATTGGGAGGGGAGGGGGTTGTTTTTGAGATATTCACTAAAAACATTAAAATCGTTCTGAAAAACTACACCTCTTTCATTTCAACACCTTGAACTGAATTCTGTAAAGCATCAAATACAACGAAAACCTGATTTTCATCAAAATGTCTACACCTCTTTTACCTAAGTTGTTACCTAAGGTGTGGGCCTCATTAGGTGCAGAATTTGATGTTCTACAAGGTTTGCTTCAAGTTTATGGTACAAAGCATGATTTTGAGAGTTTTTAGGATGAGTTTAAAAAAAAATAAAAATGATTATTAATGTTTTTGTTCAGTGTCTCATTTCCTATAAGATCCTGATATGTATACTATATAATATACGATATATATATATATATCCAATAATGTCCCTATAATGTATAACCATTTTCAAGTACATATAACAAATAATTACAATCATATTAAACCCTTATTCCTCTGTGGCTAGTGATTATTGTCGAAACTAACAATAGAGGAATACAAATTTAATATGGTTGTAATTATTTGTTAAAGGTGCTTGAAAATTATTCAAAGCAGAGTCTAAATATAGAAAAAATGATGCAGGAGTTTTTGTTTGTATTACATCCCTAAAGACCCACAAGAAACAATAATTTTAAAATGAATGTTTACTAACTTTTAAGAGGTACTATGTTGAATTACGAAGGCAAATGTTGTGTGTAATTGATATGAAATAATTTAAAGAGGACAATATTTTTTTTAGATAAGTTGGCTCATTTATTAAGCTTTAAAATGATACCATAAACATCTAAATGTGCTGATTAGAAGTTGTTCAAAATCTTGTTTTAATAAAAATAAAAAAAAAATAAAAATTCAAGATTAGAATGCGGCTGAGGTAGGGCTGGGGGAGAAGAATTTTCACCCCTTCAATGTTGTTCACACTTTTTTAAAAAAACAAACACTATTTTTCAAGATAGTACCTCTTAAAATTAATTTACCCTTTACTCAATTTAATTTAATTTAAATGCAGCATGTTTTAAACGATATCTGGTCTTCCAGGGGAACCTTCCTAATTAATTTAATTTAAATGCACTATGTTTTAAATGATATCTGGTCTTCTAGGGGAACCCTCCTAATTAATATAATCTAAATAATTATTTATTTTATATTATTTCATTTTCATTAATTTTTAAATTAATTTTTACTGCGAGTGTTGACAAGCACTTTTGGTTGGTCTCTCTATATGGACAATCATCAGTTTTTAAGAGTTAAACATGAATTTTAAAGGTATTAAATAAACCTGATCTTATATAAAATATTCTGATATTAGAAATGCCACCTTATTTATTGCTCTAGGACCAGTATTTCAGCAGATATAGGTAGACAAAGCTATACATTATAGGGACTTTTTGCCTCATTTGAGGTCCCTTAACCCCCCTTTAATTTGTTNACAACAGGAATAATCAAGGGTGCCGAGAAGCAAATGTATTTGGAAAAACTGTAAATTAACTCACAGTCAGATCTCCTTATAATGAACTTCTTTAAGCGAAAATGTATAAAACGAATGTTTTTTATGTCCCAAGGATTCTCTATATAAAAGTGTTTCTATAGAGCGAAAATTATTTCTCTACAACAAACAAAATTCTTAAAAAAACGGACTAAGTTCCGACCGACAAACTTTCTGTGAATTAATACTGGCGGTGTTTTTGCTTTCTTATATTTTCTTAGAACCATTTTTTGGAATTTCTTGCTCGAGCACTCGTAATAGTTTTACATATTCTACCTTTATTAGTTTAAGTGGAATCGGAATCATCATTGCACCCTGTGTTTAGAGATAACTCTAGTCTCAGTTAAGAATTTGTTACGGACCTGTATAAAGCTCTTGACTTAGTATTTCAATTTCTTTGAAGAATTGTGTGTGCTCCGGCTAGTTCAAGATATAAGACAATTTTTTAAACAATTATTGTATTTGAGTTGGAATCTGTGAACTCCTGTTAGTTATATTTATATTATTGTTATTTATTCCTTGATGCATTGAGTTGGGTTATTTTTATTACATGTATGTATATGCATACATAAATGTAATTATACTAATTTTTATTAAAATAAATAAGTACAGTAGAATCCCGGTATTTCGTATCCCGTTATATCATATATCCCGATAAATCGTTTATTATTGCCAGTCCCTTGAAAAAATCTCGATAATTCGTATAAAACCAATGCATTTTGGGCCCCTCAGTATAACGTTGTTTCCGAGGTGAACAAAAACGTCTTATAACTCGCATAATTCTGAGAATAATCCCGATAAAACGTATGCATGGAGGGGGACCATTTCCAAGATTTTGCTTGTTCACTATCTGTTGATTTTCTCTATTTAAAAAAAAAAAAATTAAAAACAGTTCAGACTTCACTAGAATTAGAGGAAGAAATCGCATTCCGAATTGCAAAGGAACCTGTTGAAGGGAACATTTTTGAGGGAAAAAAATTATAACTCTTGTCTGTCATTTGATTGGCATTACAAAAAGACTCAGGGGGGAAGGTGTGATTGTGTTCAAATGCAATTCCTAGACAGCCTAGATGAAGGAATAACTAGTATAATTCTATCCTTCTGTTTTACTCAGATAAATACAAGTCTTAATTATTACATGTATTTTTCTTTTTTACCATCAATATTTCATAATCTCAATTTAGTGAACTACTCGATATATCATATTTTTCCTTCGGCCCCTTGAAGATACGATATATCAGGATTTTACTTTTGGTAGATATTCTTAGAATTCTTATGCATAAATATGTATATATGTACATCAGTAAGAAGATTGAATAGGTTTTCTTATGTGGACTTGTAGAGTAGAACGTATAAGAAGAGTAGTAAGTAAACAACAAATAAGAAAGTAAACAACACACGGACTTTTATTCCAACAAATTCCTTCACTCTTCTTATATGATCATTAGGAAAAATTCTACATAACATAATTTCTCCCACTTCTGTTTTTATAAGGGGAGTAACAGTCTAAAGAAGAACATTCCATACACCTTCTTTAGATTGTTACTCCCCTCTTATTTTTTTATAAGGGGAGTAACAATATAAAGAAGTGCCTATGTAATTCTGATTTTTGCGCAAAAGAAGTGGAATAATTGGGTATAGAATATTCAAGAACATTAACAGCTCTCGTACTGTAGATAATGTTTTCTGAACTGGCAGCTGGATTAAAATTTTGAAAGACAAATACGATAGCTTTAAGGATGGCTATTGTAGTAAGGGGTAAAACATTTAGTTCAACATATGATAATTTTGAAGAATAAATTGTGTTCTGACCAAGAATTATTTTAATAATTTTCTTTTAAACATATCTCCTTTATGAATGCAATTTGCGGATTTATTAATTTCATAATCCATATTAAACTATCATAATACTTTGTATATTCTTAAGTGTAT
This sequence comes from Gerris buenoi, assembly GCA_001010745.2. NCBI lineage: Eukaryota > Metazoa > Arthropoda > Insecta > Hemiptera > Gerridae > Gerris > Gerris buenoi. Next base: position 59,073 of record KZ653394.1, read on the forward strand.
GTATGCAGCACTGGCATTACAGTTTTCATCGTCACAGGTAAGATTGTTTTTGCACCCTTGTAAAACTAAGAAAAAAAACTTTGTGACATTTGAGATAAAAAAAGCTCCTTTCTCCTCCGCTGTTTGTCATAATTGTTATTAGCCTCGTGGACCCAATAACAAATCTAGAGGGGGGGGGGAGCATCAGGTTAGGGAGGGCGCCACAAGGCTTGTTGCTTACTTATATTTTATTATTATTTATTTATTTTTATTTAAATTTTTATTTTTTTCTCTCAATCAGAATGTGGAAAAAGTAAAAAGTGCATTTACTCAATGGTTCCTCAATTCATTGCTGCGCTCTGAGGAGTCAGGTTTTCCTCTTAGAGTCGCCTCAAAAATTTCAAAATGTTGATAATTTTTTTTATTATTTACCATTTCATTGTGGCTGGTTATTTTTGAAATAATTTGACATAGGTTGCCTTTAGAACCACTGGAATCAGCAAGGTTTTGGGAACCACAATAAACTAGCCCATTAATTAATAATATTTTTGCAAAGTGTAGTCGATGAAAAATTGACGTTAGTACGTCTTTGCAACAACAGGAATAATCAAGGGTGCCGAGAAGCAAATGTATTTGGAAAAACTGTAAATTAACTCACAGTCAGATCTCCTTATAATGAACTTCTTTAAGCGAAAATGTATAAAACGAATGTTTTTTATGTCCCAAGGATTCTCTATATAAAAGTGTTTCTATAGAGCGAAAATTATTTCTCTACAACAAACAAAATTCTTAAAAAAACGGACTAAGTTCCGACCGACAAACTTTCTGTGAATTAATACTGGCGGTGTTTTTGCTTTCTTATATTTTCTTAGAACCATTTTTTGGAATTTCTTGCTCGAGCACTCGTAATAGTTTTACATATTCTACCTTTATTAGTTTAAGTGGAATCGGAATCATCATTGCACCCTGTGTTTAGAGATAACTCTAGTCTCAGTTAAGAATTTGTTACGGACCTGTATAAAGCTCTTGACTTAGTATTTCAATTTCTTTGAAGAATTGTGTGTGCTCCGGCTAGTTCAAGATATAAGACAATTTTTTAAACAATTATTGTATTTGAGTTGGAATCTGTGAACTCCTGTTAGTTATATTTATATTATTGTTATTTATTCCTTGATGCATTGAGTTGGGTTATTTTTATTACATGTATGTATATGCATACATAAATGTAATTATACTAATTTTTATTAAAATAAATAAGTACAGTAGAATCCCGGTATTTCGTATCCCGTTATATCATATATCCCGATAAATCGTTTATTATTGCCAGTCCCTTGAAAAAATCTCGATAATTCGTATAAAACCAATGCATTTTGGGCCCCTCAGTATAACGTTGTTTCCGAGGTGAACAAAAACGTCTTATAACTCGCATAATTCTGAGAATAATCCCGATAAAACGTATGCATGGAGGGGGACCATTTCCAAGATTTTGCTTGTTCACTATCTGTTGATTTTCTCTATTTAAAAAAAAAAAAATTAAAAACAGTTCAGACTTCACTAGAATTAGAGGAAGAAATCGCATTCCGAATTGCAAAGGAACCTGTTGAAGGGAACATTTTTGAGGGAAAAAAATTATAACTCTTGTCTGTCATTTGATTGGCATTACAAAAAGACTCAGGGGGGAAGGTGTGATTGTGTTCAAATGCAATTCCTAGACAGCCTAGATGAAGGAATAACTAGTATAATTCTATCCTTCTGTTTTACTCAGATAAATACAAGTCTTAATTATTACATGTATTTTTCTTTTTTACCATCAATATTTCATAATCTCAATTTAGTGAACTACTCGATATATCATATTTTTCCTTCGGCCCCTTGAAGATACGATATATCAGGATTTTACTTTTGGTAGATATTCTTAGAATTCTTATGCATAAATATGTATATATGTACATCAGTAAGAAGATTGAATAGGTTTTCTTATGTGGACTTGTAGAGTAGAACGTATAAGAAGAGTAGTAAGTAAACAACAAATAAGAAAGTAAACAACACACGGACTTTTATTCCAACAAATTCCTTCACTCTTCTTATATGATCATTAGGAAAAATTCTACATAACAAAATTTCTATGTAACTTTTTTTTTTTTTCTGGAACCATCAAGTTCGTTATATGGAGGTCGGACTGTATATATTTTGCAAAATGTGACAGTTTCAATGTGGCAAAGGACAAATTTGTAACCGCAGGAATCATAAAAGGATTTAAAACCATTGTAAATGTACTTATTAATTATAACCCGTTGCGAATAATGACAAAACTTTCCGATTTTGTGTGTAGATACACTTTATATCCAGTCCAATAAACACATTATCATTAAATTAGCCTAGTTATAAAAATTGACTTTGTTTTTGTTTTTTTGTTATTTTTTCAATACTCTGTAAAGGTTTTTTGCCAATATCTTGAAAACCATTAGGATTGGCCTTAGGACCACTCTATAGGTTATTTTCAAATAAAATGTACCTCTTCTGTCTCAAGATTTTACAATTTTACAAAATTCATATTAATGAAAAATAAACCAAAAACCTTTAAGTTCATTGATCAGATATCTGTCTATTATTATTGCTGTGTTAATTGTGGTCATTTTATGGTTTATACTGTGAAAATTTCTTGCTTCACAAAATGCTGATATTAAAAAGTGTAATGAGTGTTACCTCCCACAGTAGTTTTGATAACAGTTAAATGGGATTTTTATTCATTTTTTTCAAAAGTTTTTTTTTTTATTTTATATATTTTTTTTAACCAATAAAATATCTAAGTTTATATAAATGGGATAGGAAAAAATAAAACTAGAGTTTACAGAATTAGAGGGTGAGTATAAAGGAAAGAAGGAGGGGTTAGGGGTTGTTTATATTATAAGAAGATATTTACATCAGTAATTAACGTCTTTTTGGATTGATAGCACTTTATTCTGCTCTAAAATTAATATTTCTAAAAAAAAGTGGTAAGTACATATTTTTATTTATTGTAATGAGTGTCCTGTATCATTTTGTTTGTTGTAATCAACATTTATTTATGTTGCTAATACGATTTAGTAGTTATTAATTAATATAATCATTACACATTAAATTGGTTTAATTAAGAAACATAGTTTCTGAGGAAAGATTGTTTTAAAGTTAAAAATGTAATGAGTCTTACCTGTAATGAGTGTTACAATACTGTATAAACAAAGGTAACACTCATTACATAACCACTTCCTATGAGTGTTACTGGTCATTAGTGCAAATTTTATCATGTTTTATCAAAATATCTACTAAACAAGTCAGATTTTAAACTTCAACTAATACTTATAATTTTAATTTAAGGTACTAAGCAATGCCGAAAAACAAAGAAAATACAGAGTATTATTTTANCTTATTTTACATAAACTTCCACCAGTGTGATTTTATTGTGTGTACTAATTGCCATTGATTGCGTTAGTAGTTGAATTAATAGAGAGTTCCGGCGCGAAGCACGAGGCGAGTCACGAGCGCGAATGTGTAAATGCGGTATAACGGTTGCACACCAGGAGATAATGCAGGCGAATTCACATTTTTAAATACGAGAGGGGCATCTGTTAATGATATTTGTTGTGTAAGTTCAGATTGTTTGGCTAATGTTTCAAAATTTCATGTCGATTCGGTAACTCGAGTGTTCGTTTAGACTTTGTCACGTCCACATCGCGCTCTCTATTCTTATCTATTTTCTTTGATTTTACCCAGTTTTTTTTCAAGAATATCATTTTTAATTTAGACAAGTTTGTTTCTTTTATTTTTCTTAGTGTAAATACATAAACATTTTGTAAATATCTTTATCAATTATTCTTTAATTAATTATTTTCGGTGAGGTCATTTTAATCTTCTGAAAGAAGAGTTTTATGAAAGGGTCACCCGGACGGCCGCTTATCAAGAAAACAACAAAATCTCGAGGTAAATCTTTATTTACAAATAAACGTCCGTCCCCTCCTACTATGGGAAGGAAAAAGAGGCGGCGCCCCTCCACAGAGTCGCCCGTTCCTTGCAGCGAGCCTAAAAAACTGGCTAGGCCCGACCTATCCCCCTCCTCCTCTCAAGATAGCCTCTTGGTCGCGGAGCCCTCGGACGGTCTAGCCACTTTACCAACTGAATTGACGCAACCCCAGCCTTCGCCCTCTACTAGTGACAATCTTAAACAGCACTCAACCTCCGTAAATGCACTAAAACCCGTCAATAGTAAGTTTGAAACCGATAATCCTTTTACTGCATTATCGTTCACACAACCTGAAGAAGGGACGTCTACTCCTAAGCCACCTCCAATATACATCTCAGGCGTAGTAAATATAGATAAATTGGTGACAGCCCTTTCGGCCGAACTAGGTCCTTCAACATTTACCTACAAATCTCGGTCTTCCGATGTCGCCATCTTCCCCAAAGCTCCCGAGGATTATAAAAAAGCTGTACACTACTTGAGAAACCGTAACATCTCCTTCCACACTCACCAGCTCAAACAGGACAAGTCGTTCCGAGTCGTGATACGGCACCTACACCCAACAACACCCGTCAACACAATTAAAACTGAGTTACAGGCAAAAGGGTTTCAGGTTAAAAATATAGCGGGAGTGAAGCACCGCGTGACAAAAAATTATCTCCCTTTGTTCTTTGTAGACTTAGAACCAAGCCCGCAAAATAAAAACATATTTGAGCTGAATGAGCTCTATTATTGCAAAATAAAAGTCGAGGAACCATACAAAACAAAGGAGATTTTACAATGCAAAAGATGTCAGCAATATGGTCATAGTAGAAACCACTGTAATCACCCCGCAAAATGTGTTAAATGCGCCGGAAACCACGACTCTAATATGTGCTCAAAAAAAGTGGAAGAAGATCCTAAGTGTGCCCTATGCAACGGCAAGCACCCAGCTAGCTATAGAGGATGTCAAGTACACGTTGAGTTACAAAATAAATTAAGAGGTACCAAAAAACCACGAATAGCTAGCGACTACAACCAGCCACCTCCAATACCATCTAATCTCCTCAACGGACCACCACTACCAACTCACAACCTTCACAACAAACCAGCCAACCAACAACCCAAACCATCTGCACCTTCTACTACTCACACACAAGCGAATCAAGCTGAAAATATTGATGCATCGAGAGAGGTTACCCAATGCTTATCTTATGCAAATATTACAAAAAATAATATATCTACGGACAATAGCTCACGTCATTTACCCTCTTCAGCCTACATCCCACCCCCATCCCTAACCAACGATCTCGTCACAGCTTTATCCAATGCTCTAACCACAGCCTTATCTTCCTTTTTGATCCAACTCCAAAACGCTATCACGCCCTTAGTTAACCTATTAACCCACGTCACTTCAATACTCCCCGCCTACATCCCTACTAAATGAATCCACAACCTACCCAGAAATCCCTTGTTATCCTTTTGTGGAACGCCGACGGCGTGACTCAACACAGAGACGAACTAGACGTACTTTTACATGACAGAAGAATAGACGTTGCCCTCATAACTGAAACTCACTTTACCTCACGATCTCACTTTTACGTACGAGACTACAGGACGTACAGAACTGACCATCCTGACGACACGGCACGTGGGGGCAGTGCAATACTGATACGAAGTTCCATATCTCATCACCTCATCCCTACCACTCCTTCGGAAGCCATACAGTGTACAACTATATCTCTAGACTCCTCTCCATTTAATTATACAATATCCTCTATTTATTGCCCTCCTAGCCAAAACGTATCCATTCAAGATTTCCTTTCTCTTTTCAATTCCCTCGGTCCTAATTTCCTCGCTGGGGGGGATTTCAACGCTAAGCATCAACAATGGGGATGCCGAGCTAGTAACCCCCGAGGCTCTCGATTACTAAACACCCTCAGAACAACTCCTTACCGTGTCCTTACCCCAAATGAATATACCTACTATCCCTACTCCACAAATAAACTTCCAGATATTCTAGATTTTTTTGTCACTTCCCCTCTCAGAACTCACCATCCACACCTAGAAGTTTTACCAGACTTATCTTCAGATCACAATCCAGTTCTCCTTGTCCTAGACACAAATCCCATCCTAAATCCGTCTCCTAGTAACCTCATAACCGGACCAATTGACTGGGACCATTTTAGACAGCTACTCGACGAACGAACTAACTTAAACATTTCACTTAAAACTCCTGAAGACATTGACACTTGTGTGAAAAATTATACCGAGATGATTCAGCGCTCAGTTTGGGACTCCACCTCATCAAAACGCAGAAAAAAACCCGAAAAACAATTTATCCCAATCTCACTTCGCCAACTTATTACGGAGAGACGTCGTGCAAGAGCTTCATGGCAGAGATCTCGACTCCCATCGGACAAACAAACTTACAACCGACTGACAAGACAACTAAAAACCGCATTTAGAGACCATAGATGTAAGACCTTTGAAGAATACACCAACCAACTAACGACAAAGGACAAATCACTCTGGACAGCGACTAAACGGATCCTATCCTACAAAAATATTTCCTCTCCTCTCCTTAAAAGTGATAACTCCTGGTCCAAATCTCATGAAGAAAGAGCCAATTATTTTTCCCTTCACCTTTCAGATCTTTTCAAACCACATCCAGATATAGTTGAACCCGAACTCGTAAATTTCATCCTTAAAGACCTTGATACTCCTTTACAACTTTCACCTCCTCCTAAATCATTTACCCCATCCGACGTTAAATACATAATTAACCATTTGTCAAAAAATAAAAGTCCCGGCTATGACCTTATCACCTCCTCTATAATTAAACAGCTTCCTAAAAAATCTATTATATTCCTAACCTACATTTACAATTCTGTGCTCCGCACCACATACTTTCCTTACCTGTGGAAGTACAGTACCATAAAGATGTTCCCTAAACCCAATAAACCTCAACACCTTGTCACATCCTATCGTCCTATTAGCCTACTTCCTATCTTCGGCAAAATCCTAGAAAAACTACTCCTAAAACGAATCTCCAAAATATTCCATACATCCAACATCCTACCTAATCACCAGTTTGGCTTTCGATCCCTACATTCCACCATCCAGCAGTGTCACCGGATTGTCGACTCCATCTCATCCTCCCTTGAGCGAAAACAGTATTGTACTGGTGTCTTCCTAGATGAGGCCCAGGCCTTTGATAGGATTTGGCACCAGGGTCTACTGTGGAAACTAAAGGGCGTCCTCCCCTTTACATACTACCTTATCCTTAAATCCTACCTTCATGATAGACACTTCCATGTAAGCTGTGGTTCTGCCCGTTCTCCCACATGCCCTATTCTTGCAGGTGTACCGCAAGGAAGTATCCTTGGTCCTTTATTATACTCCTTTTATACATCCGATATCCCTCAACTTCCGACTACCCAATTAGCTACCTTCGCCGATGATAAGTGTATATTCTCCATATCCTCTGACCCCAATACAGCATCCACCAACGTCCAAAACCACCTTAATCTCCTTGAACCTTGGTTAAGGAAATGGAGGATAAAAATAAATGAGCAGAAAAGTGTCCATGTCACCTTTACTCTCAGACATTCAACTTGTCCTCCAGTCATCCTCAACCAAGGAGTCATCCCTCAATCCTCTTCCGTAAGATACCTAGGCCTCCATCTTGACCGACGATTGACTTGGGCTCTGCACACCAAAACCAAACGTACGGACACTAACAGACGGTACAAACTCTTACTGCGACTCCTCGACCAAAGATCCCACCTATCCCTATCAAATAAACTCCTTATCTACAACTCAATCCTCAAACCTATTTGGACCTATGGAATTGAGCTATGGGGTAGCACCAAACGCTCAAATTCTTATAGGATCCAATCCCTTCAGTCCAAGATCCTTCGAAAAATCACTAACTCTCCCGCCTACGTTTCCAATCTCACAATCCACAACGACCTCAAAGTTCCTTTTGTACAAGACCTCGCTTCATCCCGCTATCTAAAATTCCATGAAAACCTAATCCAACATCCTAATCCTTTAGTCGAATCCATGGCTTCCATCCATCAATCTGATCAACTATCACACTTCAACTATCACACGAACAAACTTGCCCTAATGCGACAATACATCATATTAAGGCTTCGAAGAAGAACGAAAAATGGTTTGACTATAGTTGCGAAAAACTCAGAAACAGAGCCTTTGCTCTGTTAAATCTTTTTAGGAAAACTAATTCTCTGTTAGTTAGAAAGCAATACCTCTACATTAATTCAGAATATAAAAAACACGAAAAATATAAATTTAGTTTATGTAATAAATTTAAACAGGTAAACTATGTAAAAGATTTCTGGGCTTTAGTCAATGAATTTAAAACTAAAAGCTTTGTTATGGGTGAAATTCCAAGTGGAGAGTGGATTAAATATTTGTATAAGCTTCTAAATGCTCCCACTATAAGAGAGACGGTCCGGTTGGCCGAACCTTGGGTAGAGCATCAGACGATGGATAAAAACTTCCACTTGATAGAACTCAACCATGTTCTTGATGGGCTATCAGCTGGTAAAGCACCCGGAATAGACCGCATTCCTAATGAATTTTATAAGGATACACCAACCAATTTCCGTGAATTGCTGTTAATCTGTTTTAATAAAATGTTTAACTCTGGTGTAGTCCCAGATAGTTTTTTTAAATCGATTATCTTCCCCCTGCATAAGAAAGGCTCGATAAATGAAGTTTCAAATTACCGAGGGATTGCGTTTATTAATAGCATTGCTAAGATTTTAACCTCAATTTTGAATAATAGATTGTCCACATGGTCTGTCACGCACAATATCATCGATGGATTCAATTTGGATAATATAATTAAACTTAAGTTGTCCCGCAAAAGAGGTAAGGTGTACTTTTTATTCGTGGAGCCACGTTCGATAGCATAGATAGAAATGCACTCTTTTATAAACTATCCTGTTTAGGTATCTCCACAAAATTCTTGAAACTTTTAAGGGCCTTGTATCACAACACTGAATCAGTCGTCTGGCAAAATAATGGAACTTCGGAGGTTGGAGTTTTTTAAAACCGAAACAGGAGTTAAGCAAGGATGTATATTATCACCACAACTGTTTTGTATCTACCTCAATGATCTATTTGATGAAGTAGGAGGAGGTCTGTTCGTTAACGGAAGAAATATTAGAGCTTTGGCATATGCTGACGACGTGGCAATACTGGCGGAAGACCCTCTTACACTCCAATTTATGATAAATAATTTATCCAATTATGCTTCAAAATGGAACCTGAAGATAAATTTAAAAAAATCGAAAATCATGATTTTTCGTAACGGCGGAAAGAAAGGGAAAAACGAAAGCTGGAGGATAGACGGCCAACCCGTGGAAATAGTTAACAGCTATAAGTATCTAGGAGTCACCTTCACCACCCAGTTATCCTACACACAGCACATGAACGATAAAGTAACTCAATGCCAATTTTCTATTTCAACACGGCAAAACTTGTTAAGAAAAAATGAAATCCTGACTGATGCAAAATTCAATATTTTTGAAGCCGTCTGCAGATATATGTTAACAAATGGAGCCCAAGTCTGGGGTCACACCCACAACCTGACAAACTGGATTTCTTTTTTATCAAAAAACTGTTTCGACTCCCTTTTTGTACTCCCACATACATTTGCTATTTAGAGTCAGGCTTACAACCCTCATTTATAAGAGCGATAAAACTACATCTCAACTATATCATTAAAGTCCTTCAACTGCCCGATCATAGATTAAATAATTTCCTAGCCATTCAAACAATCAAAGAAAGTCAATTGGTTTCGAAATTGGCAAGAGCTAGATAGTAAGTATGGAGTGTCGTTAACAAAAAAGTGCGAGACCAAAGATCTAATGAAAGCAAAGGAAGAGCTTTTAAATAAATTGTCTCAAAGTCTATCTGATTCTTATTACAATAAGGCATTAGAGTCAAAATATCATAGCTTGTATAAAAGTGTGCTAGAAAAGGACTTCGTATAGTTCAGGTCGCAATTTAAATGAAATAAGCATGCTTTTCAAAATAAGAGGCAATTTAATAAATTTAAATTTTGGAGCGCATAGGAAGCCAGAAAAGCATTTATGTGCATTATGTAACATAAGGGTGAAAGAAGATCATTTGCATTTTCTCGCAATCTGTCCAATTTTAGGAGAATGGAGGTCGTATTGGCTTGGAAAATTCATACTAGAGCATGACGAACTCGGCAAGGACTGGAAGAAACTAATAGGATTTGTGAGATCAGCAACTAGGTTCAGATCGGAAATGCTCAGTTATTTTAATTTATAATATGCCAGCCAAAAGAAATAAGTATGCAATAGAAAATACAAATAAATTAAAATCATAATAATAAAATAAAATAGAACAATAAATAATTTATTAGGAAATTAAACTAACAATAATTCCAATGTTATTAATTTAAAAAAAAGAAGAAATAAATAAAATAATCAGATGTAATTTAAGTTACTCGGACGAAAATGTAACTTTTTAAAAATTGAAAACACTTTATTAACTTCAAAACATTAATATATTAAAAGATTAGTATACAATATAACAGACATTAATATATCACATGGAACTGTAAAAAGGTAAGTGTCTGACGTCGGATTTGAAAGGGAGCTTATATACTCCCCCCACAACTGCTTTAACACGCAGATTATCTCAGTGTTAGATTGCAGCAGTTGCAGTTTTAAGGGAATGTAACTCTTCCCGCCCTTGTTGGAGGATTTGGGAAAGAATTGCCCAAATCCGGAACCTCTTGATTGATTTCTAATGACAATTCCTTTTTACAATATTTTATATAGATTACATATAAGATTAATGTTAATATTAAGATTATTGATATGGTTACACTATAGACATCAAATTGTTCAAAATTTATTGGTTTATTTATATCTAATAACAATTGCTTGTGATAGGCTACCTGATGAGCCACATTACTTAACTTTAAGTTTACAGGATCCAATTCTAATTCTTTTTGTCTTACATTCATTTGATAGTTTTATTATAGGAACTCGCCTGTCCTACGGCCAGACTTCACCCGTCGAGTGGCCAGGTAGATATATGCCAGGCACATATTATATAGTAAATGGTATTTGTAAGACCAAGGTTAAGTTGTAGGAGGTTGTAATTATTCAGTTATATAATTTGCAGGTAAAGTTGTAGGAGGTTGTAATTATTCAGTTATACCATTTGCAGTCTATAAATGAGAAAGTAATCAAACAGTGTAAAATGTGTAAAAATCAAAGTTAAGATAGTGAGCTAGTATCTTAGGCTGTGGAGTTGTAGAGGGGATTGAGTGACAGAAGGGAATGGGAAAGTTGGACATCTCTGTCTCTTCCTTCGGCTTGGCACTATTCCAGTAAATATAATTTAATAACTTTGGTCCTAACCATCATTTTTCGGAAAAAACAGCCACCAAATCGTAAAAATCGCTATGTATACATGTAAACAGATTTTTCAATTTTCCCCCCTCAAAACTAAAAATAACCCAAAATAGGACATAACAAAAATTAATCTGCTATTCAAGAGCTTTTTAACGATATAAATCATATTATAAAAGATTAACTTTAACATTTCTACCCCGGTACTCTAAGGTACCAAAATTATATTTTTTAAAAACAAACTATACAAAAGGGCATTAATTTAACTAATAAAGAAATATGAATAAAAAACCTAATAACAAAAGAATTATTTAAAACCTTTAACCTATACAAAAAAAAATTGATAAATCGGTACAAAAGTACGTGTACAACATTTTTAAAAATTAAACAAATAAAATAACTTTAATGTACAAATCAAGGTCTTTCAAATGATATACGACACAATAAAAAAAAAAAACAAAAAAAGTGTTCACGTGACACGGTAAACGGGAAAAAGTTTACTCTCAAGTTCTCAGCAAATAGGACGAACTAATAAAATAAAATATACTCAATAAAGAGTATAAGTGTGAGATTTAAGCGCCCCAATCAGAAATAAAATCGGTCAACAATTATAGAAACGATGAACATTCAAAGTCAAAAATGGAAAATAATAAAAATACCAAAATTATCACCATTTAGGGTACAACCGATAGAGGTACGACAAAAAGTCATAGGACCAATGTTGTAGATCTTTTAAAATCAGTTACCGCTGGTGCTATCCGTTTTTCAATACGACTTACCGTTTGGCC
>KZ653394.1:79550-98819 GCA_001010745.2 Gerris buenoi
CGAAAATGTGCGAAAATGTGTGCTTAGTTCAAAACTGCAGTGCATTAATATGTTGAGCTAGCTAGGTCTTGGCCCTTTGGACTTAGCGGAAGAGCCAGTGTGGCCCTTAGGCTAAAAAATGGAGAACCTTGATTTAGATATTTAGAACAATCTACTAAAGAACACACTTATCGAGATAACTGAAGATGGTCATCTATTAAAAATCGGAATTTGAATTATTTTAGGATTCTGTAAAAATCGGTAGAAAACTTTAGCTCAAGATTATGTAGATTTAGCTTAAGCCTACTGTAGATTTAGCTTAAGCCTACAGTAGATTTAGCTTAAGCCTACAGTAGATTTAGCTTAAGCCTACAGTAGATTTAGCTTAAAAATAAAGTACCTATACATCCAACATTTAGTTCAATTCCACTGGCAAAGTAAGTGTATATTTAGCTTAACCACAACAGAGTACCACCTAAATGGCGAGCTTTAGCTTAATTAAGCTGGCGCAAAATCATGAAATAGAGTAATTCAGTCAATAAAAAAAAAAAAAAAAAAAACACACACACACATACCCTGTATATATGGGTGTGGCAAAAGTTTGGCAACGGCTAATTATCTCCGTAAATATTTGAGATATCAAACTATGGTTTGTTGCAATCTTCATCATGCCTAAAAAACTACTTTCTTTGTTGGGTGGCCATTTTCCCGCCATTTTGGTTGCCGCCATATTGGATTCAACTATAAAATTTCAAATTGGAACCCCTATAGAAAGAAAGAAGAAAGAAAGAAAATGTTTATTTACGTACAAAGATTATTTACATAATAAAATTAAAATAAACATGTAAAGCTTGGGCAATTGCCCATCAACGCAACACTTGAAGGCAACACTTCAACCCACCGTTCCGTTGCTTGTGCTCTTATGGAAGCTTTTAGACATCTATGCCAACGTTCGACGAGCCCATTTGCTTGTGGATGATATACGGTAGTTCTTGCGTGCCTGGCTCCTATGAGCTGTGCTAAGCTGTTAAAAAGCGNTAGGCAACACTTCAACCCACCGTTCCGTTGCTTGTGCTCTTATGGAAGCTTTTAGACATCTATGCCAACGTTCGACGAGCCCATTTGCTTGTGGATGATATACGGTAGTTCTTGCGTGCCTGGCTCCTATGAGCTGTGCTAAGCTGTTAAAAAGCGCTGATTCAAATTTGCGGCCCTGGTCCGTAGTAATCTACACGGGAGAGCCAAACCTACTTATCCAACAGGAATAAAAAGCACTGGCTATTGTTTCTGCTTTGATGTCTTCCACTGGGATAGCCTCCGGCCACCTTGTAAACCTATCAATGATCGTTAAACAATACTTGTATCCCTTAGAGTATGGCAACGGTCCCACTATGTCCATATGAATATATGAAAACCGTTCGTTGGGTACTGGGAAATCGGTAATTTTACTTTTAGTATGCCTAGTTACTTTGGCCCTTTGACAAGCACAACTCAACAGCACACTGTCAACAGTGGTCTCTAGCCCACTGTTGACAGTCTTTCCTAATTCCGGGCCAAACAAAACGTTTCCTTATAAGCATAGCTGAAGCTTTTGGGCCAGGATGGGACAGGGAATGTATAGCATCAAAAACTATTTTTTCTGAACTGTTTTGGTATGTATGGCCGTGGCTGTGAACTTTTTACATCGCAGATGATTTGCTTTTGACAATTTGGCAAGGTGGTAGCTTTGAGATGTAATGAGGTTTCGGATGTTAACAGTGATTTGTCCTGATCTGAAGTCTGAGCTGTGGCTACGTCCTCGTAATTAATTATTTGGGGTACCGCTATCGGTCCTTGTCCATATGTCCTTGCCCGAAATATGGCGAATATCGCAGGTAAACTGAGCTATGTAGTCGAGTTGCCGAGCTTGCCTAGGGGAAGCTCTATCTGCTTTTTGATTAAACGCAAACGATAACGGCTTGTGATCCGAAAAAAATTGTAAATTGTCTGCCCTCTACCATATGCCTGAAGTGCTTTATCGCAGAAAACACTGCGAGCAGCTCCCTATCATATGCACTATATCGTTTTTCTGTGTCGCTAAGCCTCCTTGAAAAAATACCGAGGGGTTGGGCTGTACCACTTACTTCCTGTTGGAGCGCAGCTCCTAGGGCTACATCGGAGGCATCTACTAGTAGTGAAAGTTTGGCATCAGGTTTTGGATGCGCTAACAACGTTTTGGTCGCTAATGCGTTTTTGCATCTCTCAAATGCTGTGCTAGTCTCTTCGGTCCATTCAATTTTCTTGCGGTCCCGTTTTTTGCTCCCCTTTAGATATTTCAATAATGGTACTTGTAATTTTGCAATATTATGTATAAATCGCCGGTAAAAATTAAGAATTGAGAGATAACGTCTCAGTTCATCGACCGTTACAGGCTTTTTAAATTTAATTATTGATTCTACCTTGTCAGGCAATGGCTCGATGCCGGCTTTCGAGAGTAAATGGCCTAGAAGCTTTACCTTATCCTTACCAAAAATACTTTTTTAATGATTAATCACCATTCCATATTTCCTAAATCGCTCGAACAAACGCTCTAGGTGTCTAAGATGTTCTCCCTCGTCTTCTGATGATCTCCTGATGATCTTCTGATGATCCTCGTCCTCTGGTGATTTCGTGTATAAAACGCATGAACGTTTGAAAGGCGTTACAAAGACCAAAGCTCATAAATGGGAACTCGAATAACCCGAAGGGGGTAGTAATAGCGGTTTTCGCTACATCTTCCTCTGCCATCGGTATTTGATGATATGCTTTCACCAGGTCTATTGTCGAGAACACCTTTTTCCCGTCTAATAACTGAGCAAAGTCCTGTATATGGGGTAGTGGATATTTATCGGGTGTAGTTATTGCATTAAGTCGCCTGTAATCACCACAAGTACGCCACTCTCCATTCTTTTTTGGAACTATGTGGAGAGGGCAAGCCCAATCACTACTAGATGGCCTGCAAATCCCATTTTTTAACATCAAGTCGAACTCTTGTTTAGCGACCCTAAATTTTGCTGGATCTAATCTGCGGGGTTTGTTAAATACTGGTGGTCCTTTGGTAACTATATGGTGTCTAACTGAGTGTTTAATAGAACCTGGGACCAATGGCCGTGTGGTTGTCAAGTCTTTATACTTTGACAAGAAATTTAAATAGGGCGATTTTGATGGTACTACTTCTGTGTCATTTGATAAACTCACAGCTTTTATGTCAACTATCAGCCTTTCTTTTGCCTTGGTTAACCTAGCATGGAATAGGTCTACTGATAATTGAAAATGTTTTAGAAAATCTGCCCCTAAAATTGGCTTGGAGACATCGGCTATTATTAAAGACCACGGGAGATTACGGCCTAACCCAAGGTCTAGTACCATCTTACGCATTCCATAAGTATTAATTTTGCTGCCATTCGCGGCGTACATCCGAAATCTACTAGGGTTATTGACAGCCATGTTAAGTAAAGATTTTGGTATAACCGACTTGTCCGCCCCGGTGTCGACCAGGAAATTAAGTCCGGAGTTTTTATCGCGAACGAAAAGGCGACTTTTAGTATTATTGCCGGTGTCGCTTGCCGCTCCTAGCGACGGGCATACCAGTTTTCCGTCACGGGTTTTAAGCCATAAAATTTACATGTTGGATCGCATTTCCTTGCAAATTTACCAAATTTTGTATGAAAATAACATATTGACGTGGCTCGAGCTTTACTATGTTTTGCTTTGCCTTTTTTGCTGTATAATTCATTCGAAAGTCTTTCGACTTCACATTTTAATTCCTCCTCAGAGCGTTCGTTGCTAACACTGCTACTATGTGGTTGTTCCATATTATTATTAACACACGGTGTAGCTCTTTCATTTGTACAATTGAGGGCTAAAAATATTTTATCCCCTAGATCTGCAAGGACGTTTAATTCGTCCTTCATTGCTACTAACAATAACCGTACATTTTGAGGAAGGTTCTTCAGCCAAATGTATTTAATAGTAGCATCTCCGATCTCGGGAGGGGCTATGGATCTAAGTTACGTCAGGAGTTGGGATGGTTTACGGTCCCCCAAACTAATGTTACCAAACAATTTGTTAAGCCTTTCCTCGCCTGATTCGCCAAAGCAGCGAATAAGCCTTTCTTTAATTGCCTCATATTTGTTAGAGTGGGGCGGGTTACTAACTATATCACTAACCTGACTAATTATATCTGTAGGGACCGAACCGAAGACGTAAGCATACCGAGTTTGGTCGGAGGTGATTCCTGTAGCGTCCAATAATGCTTCTATTTGGCAAACCATAGGGCTGGTTTCTCCTTGCAGAATCCTAGCGGGCTCAGAAAACTAGTTGGCAGGGTTGACGGCCCGGCGTTGTTTTCTTCCCATTCGGGGTCAGGCTGCTTCCTTTTTGGTTGCATTCTAAACCTCGGGGTCACCACTTGTAAAGCTACGTAATTATATAAAAGTGGAAGCGTTATTATAGAACAAGAAATTAAATTATTATATTCTTATTTGACAGGATCAAAAAATAAACTATTTACAAATGTCAAAGAGTTGATAAACAAAACTTGCTACGTCAGGAGTTGGGATGGTTTACGGTCCCCCAAACTAATGTTACCAAACAATTTGTTAAGCCTTTCCTCGCCTGATTCGCCAAAGCAGCGAATAAGCCTTTCTTTAATTGCCTCATATTTGTTAGAGTGGGGCGGGTTACTAACTATATCACTAACCTGACTAATTATATCTGTAGGGACCGAACCGAAGACGTAAGCATACCGAGTTTGGTTGGAGGTGATTCCTGTAGCGTCCAATAATGCTTCTATTTGGCAAACCATAGGGCTGGTTTCTCCTTGCAGAATCCTAGCGGGCTCAGAAAACTAGTTGGCAGGGTTGACGGCCCGGCGTTGTTTTCTTCCCATTCGGGGTCAGGCTGCTTCCTTTTTGGTTGCATTCTAAACCTCGGGGTCACCACTTGTAAAGCTACGTAATTATATAAAAGTGGAAGCGTTATTATAGAACAAGAAATTAAATTATTATATTCTTATTTGACAGGATTCAAAAATTAACTATTTACAAATGTCAAANTTGTATGATATTTTTGTTATACGGTACAATTAATTTTTTTTAAGGATTTTACAGCTACTTAGAACAGCTAAATGAACGTGTACTTTATTACGACATAGACAGTGTCATTTACATTTCCAGACCAGGAGAGTACGATGTACCGCTAGGATCGTTCTTGGGTGAGATGACTAACGAACTAGAGTGCTACGGAAAGAATAGTTTTATTATTTTTTTACGATTTTGGTAGTATTCATACTACAGAATGATTAAATTTTAATTTAAATCAAATTATAATTATTATTAACTACGGGAAACTGTCAGAGAAAAACAAGCTCCAGCGCCGGGGTTTGAACCCGGGCCTCTGTATTTCCAGTACATTGCTCTAACCAACTAAGCTACGCGGGAGAATGGTTTTCTACTGACGTTATTGATACCTNTCTAGTATTCTCTTACTACCGAGGGCTCTCACGTCTTAGAGTATAATTAATAAATTGTAATATGTAGATACTTTTAGATGTGGAAATAAACAATATTACTTGTGTACCAGCTAGTGTTTGCATCTTGCGTAGGAGTTGACTTGGTTTCAAATCACCTAATTCGAATCCAGTTAAAAGTTTTTGTTATGTACTAATTACATTATAATAAATTAAAACGTTCGTTTTTTAGCATAGATAAAACTAAACTGGTTTATATTTTTGTGGCACAACAAAAACATTTGACAGTATGTTGGCATAGCAACAATAGAAATTAAAAATAGTAAACAAATAAAATAAAAGACATAATAGATTCTCCGGCACTTAGTAAAGATTGTCCTAGTAGTAGGTAAGTCTATCCGGCGGTCTCCTGATCCTAGTTGACCGTCTTAACGCTGGTTGACCATCTTGTTGTACAGGTACCCTGGGTTGGGGAATCTGACGTCTAGGTGCTGGGCCTGCTGAAGGCGCAGGACTTCCTGGAGGTGTGGCAATGTCCGCTGGTGGTTGGTTTAAGTGAGACCGATGCTCGTGATATGTTACAGTGGGATTAAAATGCACCTTTTTCCCACTACGATGTTCTTCCCCCGCTGGATCTCTGGTGTTGCAACTTCTCAGCTGATTGTAGTGTCGTTTTAGCTCGTATCCATTATCCAGACGGACAACATAGTGAAGTTTGCCTAACCTTTTCAGTACACGACCAAATTGCCACTTCGAAGGTCCTATATAATTTCGTGATTGGACTCTCTCCCCCACTTTATAAAACTTGGTAAAACATGGTACATCTGGTCTATTATTAGGAGGTTGGATTGTAGGGGGCTGAATTAAGTCGATTTTAGAACGCAAATTGTATCCGTAAAGGTGCTCTGCGGGTGTCTGATTGTCTTCTAAAGGGGTTATTCTGTATTTAAATAAAAATTTCTGTAATTTCTCATTTAGTGTGCCTGATTCTGCTACCATTGTTTTAAGCTTCTGTTTTAAAGTTTGAACGTACCGCTCAGCCTGACCGTTTGTTGCAGGGTGTCCTGGTGCTATTGTCTTGTGCTGTATTCCGTGTTCGTAACAAAAATTTTTAAATTCATCGGATTTGAAAATTGACGCGTTGTCACTCACAAGTATTTCTGGTAACCCATGCCTACAAAATGTTTCCTGCAGGTAATGTATAGTTGTAGTTGATGTTGGTGAACGCTTCATACTAAAAATTTCAGGCCATTTTGATTTTGCGTCTATAATAAGGAGAAACTGATGATCTAAAAAAGGTCCAGCATAGTCAATGTGTATTCTTTGCCAATTTTTGTTTGGAGGCTCCCAATGATGTATAGGGGCCTTGGTGGGATTTCTTTGAACTTTGCAGCACGCTGGGCAACTTTTGACTTGATCTTCTATGTCACTATCGATACCCTTCCAATAGCAGTGTCTTCTTGCGATAGCTTTCATTTTTACTATTCCAGTGTGGGTCGAATGTAATTCTTTTAATATTGCAGGTTGTAATTTTCGTGGGATAATTACTCTGTGGCTTCGAAAAATAATGCCGTCTTGTAAAGTCAGTTCAGGGTCACGTATCGTTCCGTCAAGTAATTTTTGTCTTAATTCTGATAGGTAAGTGTCTCTACTTGTTTCTAATTTTATTTGTCTGTATGTAATGGTGTCTGTTGTGATGTGACTTATTTGTTCCGACAAGAAAATGTAATCATCATCTTTAAAATTGTAAGTGTTATTGTGTATACTTAAAGGATTTCTTGAAAAATAATCTGCATTCTGGTGTTCTTGGGATTTTCGGTGTTGTATATTGTAGTCAAATCCAGACATAAAATGCGCGTAGCGTAGCATTCTTCCTGCTGATAGAACTGGAAGTTGTTTACTGGGATTAAAAATCATTGATAAAGGTTTGTTGTCAACTATTAACGTGAATTTCCTGCCATATATAAACTGGAAAAACTTTTTGAATGACCAGTAAATTGCAAGAGCTTCCCTGTCCAGTTGGCTGTAATTTTGTTCAGCTTTAGATAAGGATCTAGAGGCAAAAGCAATCGGTCGTTCGTCTCCATTAGCTAACTTGTGTGAAAGGACTCCTGATATTCCGTAAGGACTAGCATCTGTTGCAAGTATTACTGGTAGTTCTGGTGTAAATGGCAGGAGGATTCTATTGCTTGCAATTTCTGATTTAGCTCTCTGGAATGCACTCTCACATTCTTTTGACCATACAAATCTTGTACCCTTCCTTAAAAGATTGTTTAAGGGGTGTAACCAAGTGGATGCATCCGGTAGAAATTTAGAGTAGTAGAGTACAAGTCCTAGAAACTGTTTTACCTGGTCTGCGTTTTGCGGTGGAGGTGCTTCGACTACAGCTTTAATTTTACTTTCATCCTTTTTAAGTCCTTGTTCAGAAATAACATGTCCTAGGTATTTAATTTTCTGTTGGAAAAATTTACACTTATCTTTGTTAAGGTGTAGGTCATATTCTCTTAATCGTCGTAGTACTTGTATTAATCGTTTCATGCATTCCTCTTTTGTAGATCCTTGTAAGATGATGTCGTCGAAATAAGCTGCTACTCCCTCTAATCCGTTCAATACTTGGTCCATAACACGATGGAATTCGTTAGGGGCTGTCTTGATTCCGAAAAATAGTCGTTTCGCTATATATGAACCGCGATGTGTANGGGTTCAAACCCCGGCGCTGGAGCTTGTTTTTCTCTGACAGTTTCCCGTAGTTAATAATAATTATAATTTGATTTAAATTAGAATAGTTTTATTACAGAGTTCGCGTCTGGAGGTCCTAAGAACTAGGGCTATATAGTTTCATCTGGCCACAATGAATTCCACCAAACCTGTAAGGTCAAAGGCATTACCCTTAACCATACCTCGTCTAACCCTTAACCACTTAACCAAACTTAAGAACATGATGATTAATGACGAGCCACCCGTGTAGGCTACAATTCCATCAGACGAACACCAAGTAGTTACTACCAGTGAAAGAAAAATATACAGGCCTAGTTTAAAAAAACCATGATTCGGTACCATGGGGGTACAAAAAACCAAGGGTTGATTAGTTTATAATTGTAAATTTTTAAGTATGTTACAGAATCTATTTTTTTATAATGTATTATATAGTTTGTAAGTTTTGTAATTATTAATTTAAAAAACTAGGTAGGAAATATAAGATTAGTACTTGTTTTTTTTAAAAAAAAATTCTGTGATAACTGTATATTTATGTCAAGTAAGTAATTTTTTAGTATGTAACTTTAATCAATTTAATTATTAACCTTGGTTTATACATTTTTTCGGTTAGTATTATTATTATTTTTTTTTATTAAATAGTTACGACGAAATAATTCTAAAATGTAGTCCATTTAAATACTAATTTAACGATATAAGCCGTTTTCCCGGGAAAAATCTAGATCCTGAGATAATGGCTTTAAACACGGACGGAGTGAGGCCGGGTTCGATTCCCCGCCGAGGAGAAGTTATTTTTATGATAAATTTCGATTAAATGTTCCATAATAATTAAATGTACCTACGAAAACTAATAAATGGAAAATACTGGTCTAAGTAATTTTATNGTAATGGGTATGTCAACGCAGGAAAGATATACTGGTTTAGTATATTTAGCTTCTGGTCAGGTTTCAATAAATCCGACGTTGTTAATTTGTTAAGGTTCTCATGAAGCTTGCGAATTGAGTCCTCATTACAAACTAGCTCTCCCGAGAAGGTGCAACCAAGGTACTTGATTGTTTCACCCTCACTTACTGACACGATTTCACCTCCATAAAACTCCATTAAAACTAGAATTACTTTTAAATTTTAGTATTTGTTTTTAAAAATTTTTTGTGATAATACATAACTGTATATTTATGTCAAAATAGGTCAATTTTAGTACGTAGCTTTAAACAATTTAATTATTAACCTTGACTACTACATTTTTCTTTTAGTATTTGTTTAATTATTTAAAACTAGGCCTGTACGGAACTTGTAAATATTAGTATTTTTTTTTTTTTTTTTTTTCAATGTCTGTGATAATATAACTTTATATTTATGTAAAATAGGTAAATTTTTAGTGTATAGCTTTAAGTATTTTAATTATGAACCACAGTTAATACTTTTTTCCTATTAGTATTTAAAAAAAAATAATTTAGGTCTGCCATAATAACTTTTATGTATAGCGTCATTGTATTTTCTTATGTAGGACTTTATTGTTAAATTAGTGTATAGTTATAATAGCATTAGTAACTTTTGGTTAACTTATTAGTTTAATATATTATATAATAACTACCTTATTCTGCATTCTATCCATATATGTTAACCATAAAAAAGTAATCACATTAACATAACTTTTAAACTATTGTATATTTTATTAACTAAAAGAATGAGACCTGGTACTCGACTGAGGTCAGATTAAGAGAGAGAGAGATTGAGATGCTGATCTCTGGTTGGCTACCTTACCGTAATGGCCGGCACTTGGAATGTGATGTGTCTGCAGTTTTAGACTTGTATTTATTTTCTCATTTAAAAAGTATAAAACTTAGAATATTTAATTCTAGGGGATATTGGAATAAAAATAACAACAGTTATTAACGACAATTTTACTTTTTAAAATGTAACAATAATAATATAAATAGAAATAGGTTGACAATGTGCATTATTTTATATTAATACAATTAAATATACAAAGTACAAATTAATATGTTTGTTTCATTTGTCAAGTTTTTCCTCTGGAATCTTGAAGCAGCTACGTCACAGGTATTGAGTTTTTTTTTTTTTTTTAATTTCTCTGACTTTAAATATCTCGGTGCTGAAATTCGCCTAATAACCTTTTGAGAATACACTCTTGAATTTTGAAATCCGCACATAGTCTCCAACAGAGATTCTAGGCGATCTGATGTCAAGTTTTACTTTTCTGTACATAGTCCAGTCAACGAATGCTCAAGAATGGTTTGTAGGCAGACTTTTTGATATATTTTGTTTAATTTTTGGGATGTGCTTAGATGTGTTTGGAGATGATTATACCAAAAGTCCCCAGCCCTAGGGTCAGTGCTAACTCTGTGGCGAGGCAAAATGTGTCCCGTTTTTTGGTCTTTTGCCAATATCTGGGAAACTATGTGTTCTAGCTAAAAAGTAGTTATGTTCAAAATAAAAGCTGAATATTTACATTATAGTATATCTTCTATTTTTTTTTTTTTATCTCTTACCGTTTAGGAGACACCCGCTGTTGAAAATGGAACTTTTTTTGAAAAAGGACATTTGCACCACATTATTAAATACATTTTGTCTCCAACTGTCTAAACCAGTGGTTTTATAGTAAAACTGTACATAAATGAAAATGTAGAGCAATAAGTTTCCTTTAAAATGCGTATGAATTTTAATATTTTATCATATGTAGTTATGAAGTTATGGTAGTTTGAGAAAAATATAGAAAATGAAGATATGTTAAATATTATGAGGGTCGTGAAAGACGCTTATATTAGTTGTGGAGTAAATTCGCAATTAATGTATTAATAATGCTTTAAGATCTATGAATATAATTAGGAAAGCTAATAATAAGATATCGTACAAGAATATTATCATATGTTTAACCTCACAAGAGGCGCCTTTATTTTACTCCTAAAGGGGGTTAAGAACCAAGGAGTGGCTGTTTCTCATCGACATTTGGCTCGTACGTATTCAGAGAAGGTTGGCTCAAGAGACGGTCGGGAAGAGGCTCCATTGATCCTGTCTCAACTTCATCTGTTATGGAGAAGCCGTTGAGGCAGTGCCCTTGGCAGTTGTGGCATACTACAGAGCAGCTCAAACCTACATTTCGGCAACTAAATTACTTCGGCAGCCCTTAAGACACTTACAGGACAGCAAATTCAATTTTTTTTCAGGGGCTACTAGGTCTTTAGTGAATATTGGATGAAGCTTTTCCATTCCTCTGGCGTTAGACCTTTTCTCCCAACCCCATTGTTCAGGATGGTGATGCATTCTGAAACTGTGCTACTTTGCAGCACCCTCAGCAGTAGGGTTGAAATGTCAGGCTCGATGTTGGAAACCCACTTCATGAATGAGAGGTATTGGTGGGAGTTTAGGGATGTCCCGCTGGGTGGAGCACCGTACCACCTTAAGAAAGACGTCCATCCTGCATTTTCTACTTCAGTTGGGATTGAAAACTCGTTCATGAAGACGTTAGCTGCTAGGTGTAGATCACCGTTTTTCTTATACAACTTCAAAAAACCAATTTTCCCCTTCTGATATGCTGCAGAAGTCGTATCGCATTCAATAAAAGCATAAATGAAAAGTATGTGATCAAGACAGAGTTGTTGTAGGTCTTTGGACCAGAAGGATAGGGGCTTGTTTGCCACACCTAGGCTTCATAAACATTATTTCTTGGTGTGTTGGGCCTAACTCCATTAAGATTACTAATAGATCGATGTCCTCTCCAACAATTACTACTTTGGATGACTTCATTTCAATCGCTTTTGCATCGATAAGAGTATCAGCATCGTCATCAGCCACTTCAGTCACTACGCTATTCGCCTGAAAACAGGACTTGAGTAAAGCAATTAATTGGGACTTGTTGTTCATGTTCATTAAACAAAAAGTTATCCTGCTTAAGGGCGATTATCGAGTCCATAGCACAGTTAATGTTCACCGACTTTTTTACTCGATACCTTTTCCTCTGCTCAGCAGATTTTGTGCTGTTAGGAGTGTCGAATACGATTGTGCAAGTCTTGCCTAGAGTAGTGGCGTTTGACATATTTCAGGTATCTATCTCATATAGATGCCATGGTAGACCCATGTATATTTTACCTTAACAAAACATTGTAACCCTGGTTAAACAAATAAAATAAAATAAATACAATCAATATTAATTTATTAACACCTCAACCCTACGGAAATAGTAAAATTTTATTGTTCTAGTTAATTACGATAACTTCATAATTACATATGATAAAATAATAAAATTCATACGCATTTTAAAGGAAATTTATTGCTCTACATTTTCATTTATGTACAGTTTTACTGTAAAACCACTGGTTTAGACAGTAGGAGACAAAATGTATTAAAAAATGGGGTGCAAATGTCCTTTTTTTTAAAAAGTTCCATTTTCAACAGCGGGTATCTCCTAAACGGTAAGAGATAAAAAAAAAAATAGAAGATATACTATAATGTAGAGAATATATTCAGCTTTTATTTTGAACATAACTACTTTATAGCTAGAACACATAGTTTCCCAGATATTGGCAAAAGACCAAAAAACGGGACACATTTTGCCTCGCCACAGAGTTAGCACTGACCCTAGGGCTGGGTACTTTTAGTATAATCATCTCCAAACACATCTAAACACATCCCAAAAATAAAACAAAATATATCAAAAAGTCTGGCAACAAACCATTCTTTGGCTGGACTAACAAGTTAATTGGAGTTTGAGGTCCAACATTAATGGGTTTCAATTTTGTTGTAGAATGTACAGTGTTATTATATAGTGCTGCATTTAAAACGTTAACAAAACAAAAAGCAACTATAGATAACCAGAACCCACCGATAAAAGAACTGGTGGATTCCATTGCAACCGATTGTGTATTAAAACGTGTTAAACTCAAACAACCATTGGAAGTAATTAAACCACACGGTAAACTATTTAATCATGTTAAAGAAATACAAGGAGAGTCAGAAAAGGAATCGATCACTGCCTCTGTTTTCTGCCTCGCTATTCGAAGATGAAATGGACGAAGAAAAACCAAGAAAGACATATCTAAGTATTGAAGATGATTCTGACGATTCGTCTATATTTGACATGGAGCTGATACAATTAGGAGATTCCCGCTCAAAGAAGCATCTAAAAATTGATAATTCTAATTATGACTTGAATAACACATGTAGCTTTGATAAAACAATTAATTCAAATAAGAGCTACGGATTCTCTAAGGCTATGAAATATAATAACCCGCAGTTACCATATCTAAATAGTGATGATTAATGACTCGTGCCCTTCCTCCGACACGTGTCTTGTACAGTCACCAGATTCACACTAAAAGAAATATAAAAAAATTGTATGGAGCGATGTAAAATGGAGCCATGAAAGTGTTGCAGTTTAGATCGTGCTCCGGCTATTATTAATCATTTAAAAACTATTCGTTTTTGTTTAACTTTTAATTTGGTATAAACTTGAGCTGCTTTTACTAGTTTACAAATTTAATGAGTTACTTTTTATGCGCAAGATTAAATGTGTTATTTAGAGGTATATAAAAAAAACTAAGTGAATAACGTGGAGTAGACTACTTTATTTTGCGAATTATCTCTTAATAAGGAGGTACTGTTCATCGAATTACCCTGGAAAATTCAAAGGTAGGAACTTATATTATCATAATTAAGTAATATTAGTGTCAAAGGAAATATTTGTCATATATATATAATATAAGTTCCGGAGTAAGCTAACCAATCGTACCTATTTACTGATTCTCCTATAGAAATACCTCTTATCAAGTAAGAATACCAGGCTTGGTGTGAGGTCTCGTGGAGCAGAAGGCTGGAGCGCCGTTTATTTTAAATCGGCCAAATCATAAATCTAAACTTCGGCGGTTCGACACCCACAGAAACTACATTTATTCAGCACCAGAAGTATTGAAGAAGATCTACGTATGGATGCAAACCAGACAGTTCCGGGGAACGGGGATAGAGGAAACCCTGGAGGGGGGCCCCCTTCCAACAACTCCTCAACCTCCTCCTCCAACACCTCCACTGATATCAATAGTAAACTAGATTTCATTATCACAGCCTTAAATAAACAAGCTGAGGAAAATAAACAAACCGAAGATGAAATAATTAAATCCCTGACGGAATATAAGCAACAGAACGATAAAAATATTAATGATTTGAAAAAAGAAAACATCCTTCTCAGGGAAGAACTCATTGAACTGAAACAACAAGTCAATGAAAACAACCAATATTTATTAAGAAATAGTGTCGATATTTTTGGCATTCCATATCAAGAATGTGAACAACTAAACAAAATATTAAGAATGCTTTTCTCTGCTTTAGATCGTAGGTTTAATGAGGAAGTAATTAACTCAAGTTTCACAATAATACCAAAACCAAGCACAACCATTCCTATAATTAAATGTGATTTCGTCCGTAATACCGACAAAGCCATTTTCTGCGTCAAATTAAAGACAAACCAGAAATCTCCAATATGGAATTGGAGAATGTAACCGAAAATAATTCAAATCAAAACTTCAATGTATTTGCATATAGTTCTCATTCTTCGACAAATAGACATCTATACAACCGGGCTAAAGAAACCAAAAGAAGAGGTCAGTTGTTTGCAACTTGGAACTTCAACGGAAACATGTTTATCCGCTTAACCGACAAATCCTGGCCCAAAAGAATAAATTCACTCGACGATTTAGAGCCAGCTATTCATCAAATGCCTAAATCTAATTTCCAAACTGAATCACCGCCTCAAAACAAAGAAAGAGCTGAAACCGCCCACCGAAACAACGTAACTCAACCTAGAACTGGTGTTAACTTCAATCGGAATAATAAACAAAAAAAAAAAAATCAGTCCTCACAAATCAAATATAGATATCGTAGATAACAGCGAGGGTCCTCTTTACAAAAAATCAAAATTAGATCATTTAAATAAAAAAATATAGCAATTAAATAATGCACACGAGCTCAAGAAACAACTTGACGGGACGATCATCTTTTGGAACGTGCAAGGATTTGAAAATGTCAAAGATTGTGGGAATAAAATAAATCAATGTGACGTAATATTTTTAACAGAAACATGGCTAGAGCACCAACTAAAAGCACCTTTAAAAAACTTGGAAAATCACACCATCACCTCAGTACCAGGTGTTAGAGAAAAGAGCAGAGGCAGAGCGAGCGGAGGGATAGCGGTATTAGTAAATAAAAAGTACAGATTTGAAATAATTGATTCCTGTGAATACTGGATTTTTATTAAAATAAAACACAAAGCGAAATCCCTAATCTGTGACTGCGTATACTTCAAACCGTCTTTAGATTTTGATAATATCAGCGAAATATTCGACTCTTCAATAAGGAATATAGTGGCAACCCATAAAGAAATTCAGCTTATTATAGGAGCAATTCTCTGCCTGATAATAACCACTGTTGCGACCTAATGCCCAACCGGCTATTCCTTGATGTAAGGCGGGACAAAAGAGGTCAATTAGTTTTAGACCTCATGGAAAGTAATGGAATGATACTTTTAAATGGTAGAACACGGTCAGATCACCCCGGTCAATTTACGCATATCAGCACGCAAGGAAATTTGACAGTTGACCTCGTCTGGTGCCATATTATTTCTACAGATATCATTAAAGACCTTAAAGTACAGAATGAAACGTGCAAATCCGACCATTTTCCTGTTGCGGTAACTTTTTATGAAACTTATATTTTCATGTCCAGAAGACCAGGAAAAAAGACGTTTGAGAACATAATAACTACTGACCATAAAATCAAGTGGATTCAACAGAAAGCAACTGGGTTTAATTTAGCCATGGAGCACAAAGAAACCATAAAAATTTACAAAGAAGATTCACCTAACACCCTAAATAATAGACTTGTTGAAACCATTACAAGCTGTGCAGATGATCTGGAAATGAAACAACCTCCCTTACAAAAAAAAAACAATAAAAAAAACCCTGGTTTGACTGCGAAGAACTAAAACAAAATCTGAAGGAAGCTCTTAAAACATGCCGTACAAGCAACTTTGATTCAACATCAACTCAAGAATTTCTAGCGAGGAAAAAGCTGTACAAAATGGTGCTAAGGAAAAAAAATTAACACAGATCGGATAAAAATACTGACTGAAATTAAGGATTCAGCTTCATTCTGGAAATAAATAAATAGGTTTAAAACAAGAAAATCAGCGAAATCGACTATTGGTAAAGAATCTTGGGAAACGTTTTATAAAGGAATATTCAGATGCACAAGTAGAGAACCCTAAGCCTTCTCTGGAGTCGGCTCTTCAACCTTAGACTGTGATATCACCGAGGACGAAGTAGTTGGTGTAATTAATAAATTACAATCAGGTTCCGCTCCCGGAGACGACTCAATCAGTAACGATTTTTATAAAAATCTTCCTCAGATTTGGATTCTATACCTTGTCTGCCTTTTTAAAAAAGTCTTATCACTAGAAGAAGTACCATTAGAGTGGACAAATATCGAAACAGTCATGATTCATAAAAAGAACGATATTAACGATCCCAACAATTATAGAGGTATTTCACTCATAAACAATGTTGCCAAAATATTCACACAAATAATTTACAACAGAATCTCAGATTGGTGTGAGAAAAACCATATACTATCTGAAGGGCAAAATGGATTTCGCAAGAATAGGTCAACTATAGATAATCTCTTGGTCCGTAGGCTTCCGCGGGTAGATTCGTCATAAACAGCTTGGGTTTCCGGTGAAATCCACGTCACGAAGGGGTTGAAGTCCGACGTTTCGCTTCCACTACTGGAAGCATCTTCAGGGGTGTGGTGCATCGTGGTGTTGACTCGAAGCAAGGCGGAAGGCTTATCTCCCATACATCCAAGGTACAACAGATAAGATAAGCCGGATTCTCCAAAAACACGGCATCGGGACCATCTTCAACGCAAACATGACCAACAGGAGCCTTCTAAAGTCACCTAAAGACCACCTTCATCTCAAGACTTGCGGTGTATACCAGATCCCATGCAGCTGCGGCAAGAACTACATCGGGCAAACCGGAAGATTGATCTCAACCCGCCTTCAAGAACATGTAAGAGCAGTGAAGAACAACGATTACAGTTCAGCGATAGCTCAACATTCTGGAGAAACCGGCCATCTCATAAAGTTTGAGCACATACAAGTACTCGCTTCGGACAACAGATATCACAGCAGGATGGTAAGGGAGGCAATTGAGATCGAGAAACAACCGTAGAATTTCGACAGAGAGGATGGCTTCACTCTTTCCCGGACCTGGAAACCTCTGGTCAGCACCTGTGCCAAGCAGAAAGCAAGAAGCGGCGACGAGGTCACTTCCCGACTTGTTACCACCCGCCCAACAAAGGACCACCGACGAAGGCAGCACCTGCCTGATTGCATCATCTCCACAGAGAAACACGACAAAGGCAGCACCGCGTGATTACATCATCCCGACAAGTACATCAATCTTACAGACAAATACGCCGATCTTCTCTCTAGTCGTCAGTACATCTTGTGATTGCTTCGAGTCAACACCACGATGCACCACACCCCTGAAGATGCTTCCAGTAATGGAAGCGAAACGTCGGACTTCAACCCCTTCGTGACGCGGATTTCACCGGAAACCCAAGCTGTTTATAGATAATCTATTTATAATAAACGCTCTTGCTCAAAACCATTTATGGCTTTCCAAAAGATCCATCATCGCAGCGTTTATCGACTTCAAAGGTGCATTCGATTCGTTGGATCATGTATTACTGTTCAATAAACTCTACGAAATAGGCTTGAGTCCTAAATTAATTAGAATAATAAATAAATTCTATGAGAATGCGACAATGAAAATCAAAATTGGGCCTCGAAAAACAAATCAAATAAACGTTACCAAAGGTGTTTTACAAGGTGAAATTTTGAGTCCCCTATTATTTAACATTTTCTTGTCAGACATGGAAAAGTTCTTCATAGCGGAAGGAGTAAAAGGAGTTGCTATTGACGGTTCTACAGACATCGCCGTACTACTATTTGCCGATGATCTCGATTTATTAAGTTCCTCTGTAATCGAACTCAGGAGATCTATTAGTATTTTACAAAAATATTGCAATATCAACTTGCTTACTGTAAACTCTGAAAAAGTAATATTGTAAAATTTACAAATGCAATTCTAAATTAATTTAGATTAAGGAGAGACTATAACTCTAAATCAATGTGAAATTAAATCAGTTTCGTATGTGAATTACCTTGGAGTTACAATATCAAAGTCATCAATGTTTCCCGAGATGTGTAATAATGCTCTAACTAAAGCAAAGATGTCTACAGGAGCTATCTCTAATATTCTGGTGACCTCTCCATGGAAAGCTCGCATAAATTTATTGGAAAGCGTTGTACTCTCAGCCTTACTATATGGAGCACCAGTATGGTCACTTAGATATGTAAACAGCCTTGAAAGAGCTCAAACATACTTTTTCAAATACCTTCTTCGGCTCCCAAGGAACACTCCATAGTCAGGTTGGAGACAGGAATGATCCACATCTCTCATAGAATATTAAAGCTTAGCCTTAGATTTTTGCAAAACATCATCTCACAAGAAGAATCTAGATATACAAACAGCTGCCTCAAAAGATTAATGTACCTTCACAATACTCCTTCAAACGACCCCAAGTAGAATTGGTTTTCACAACTGATATCTCTTATGGGCAAAACTGGCGTCAGTTTTTCCCAAACGGATAAATTAAATCCTACATCTCTAAATAAGCTAATCCCCAATGTTCTAAAGAGTTACGAAGACAAACTAAGAATTGAAGACTTGGAAAGCGTATCGAGGTCACACTACAACGTCTTATTTAGAGAACTAACATGGGAAGCTCAAGAAAAGAAATATCTAACACTATCATTGCCTATTACAATAACAAGGATCTTGAGTCAGTTAAGAACTAGCTGGTCCCGTGGCCGGCGCAAGCGCCGGCCAGCGGCACTCAGCCAGGCTTGGCAGGTGCTTAGTATAATCCTGGTACTCACACTGGCCTGGTACTCACACTGGCCTGGTACTCACACAGGCCTGGTACTTACACAGACCGGGTACTTAATAATCCAG
>KZ653395.1:39582-51470 GCA_001010745.2 Gerris buenoi
CATTTACTGTCGAGCGAAGCGAGACAGGAAATATTGCCAAGGTAAAGAAAAAACACTTCACAGTCGTGTAGCATATGCTAAGTTTTCCGAGGTTGCAGACAATAAAAAAACATTAAATATTAATCAATAATCAATATAATAATAACAAATATTAGTTTAAGCTTAAGATTAAAAAAAAAACCTTAAAAAGAGGTTACACTATAAGAAAAGATAAATAAAACGCATTGACATCTAGCGGAATTCAATCGTACTAAGAGCCACATTAGTAAGAAATCAGCGCTCCTACGAAAGTTTTGATAAGTTCTTGCAGTAAAATAAAAATTTTTTGCGTCCTAGGACGTAAACAATTTTTTCTTTACTCCCAGGAGTAATGAAAAGATTTTTTAAGTCCACGTAACGAAAAAATTGATTTTAGCTTTGTATTCTAGGCTCTAAAGTTACTATTTCACAGCCTACCACGGAAAAAAAATATTATTGTTGTCATTGATGGCTGATATGACAATGTAGTTAATTATTGATAGAGCAACAGCAGCATAATTCTACTCTTTGTATATTATTGTTGGAACAACAAAACCTCTATGAACAAAGCTAAAATTGTTATTATTGTTGTTTATTGATAGAACAACAAAAAAACTCTTTGTACTTGTTGTTGTTTATTGATAGAACAACATTGTTCATATTGTTGTTTATTGGTAGAACAACAAGAACAACATTATGCTTATTATTATTCACTGGTAGAACAGCAAGAACAACATTGTTCCTATAGTTGTATATCGAAACAGCAGAAAAATTATTCTTGTACTAGTTGTAGTTCAAAATACAGACATATTGTTGTTGCTATTATTTAATGAAAGGACCATACAAAATGATGAATTAAAGCAGAAAATAATAATAAACAACATATTTATGTAGTTTCAAAATATGTATGTATATTTATTTATTTGCATATAGGATTTTAATATTTTATATATTTTTTTTCCTTTTTTAATTTATTTTAATAATTTGATATTTCAACAATATATTATTAAGAAATTTGAAACAATTATTGCGACACGATCTATTTCTACTGACTAAAACTGTAACAATTTTATAATATTTTAAGTAACAAAATGCTGTATATAATAGTATAATTGATTTATAATTAATTAATTGATAATTTTACAGAATGATAACAATTAACAATATTTATATTTAACATTTAAAACAAATATTCAGATTAATACAAATAAATATGGAAGTATTATGTAAGGATCGAGGTATTAAAAGATTTCTTTTTGTAGTTTACGATCACATATTGACAATATATAAATTTAGTTTTTTAATTTAACTCCTTATATGTGGGTTAAGATAGCAAGATGGCCAACCTTTTCTGTTTCTTTTTTGCTTTTAGCTTGATTTTAGATCTATACGAAACCAAATTTCGTTTTCTGAATATTGTCATTGAGGTGTTCAAAACTTAGATAATCAAAATTGAAACATCAATTTGTTCACACAAACTAAATAGGAAATATGTCAATGCAGACTCAATTTCAAATTTTTAATGGCCAACTAAATTGCGTTACTTTTCTTTTTTGAATGTTATAAGTTTTATTAAAAATTATCATCTTTAAGGTAAATTATTTTCGAATGAATCAGAAATGGTGTGTCTTTATGTGGGATCAACCAGAATTCAACAGGAGCAGTAATTGTATTCGTTAGTTGTTCGAACTTCTCACCAGCACCCAAGTTCTTTATTTAATTTAATAGTTTTATTTTATTTTGGTATTTGATTTGGTACTGGCAACACTGAGAGAGATGCTCACTTGCCTTAGAAATGCCTTGGAAACTTTTACACATATGGCATTGAAAAAATCGAGTCTACTTTAGTTTAATACGGACTCGTTAAAATCAAAGCGAGCATTGCGAAAAACTCAAGGCATCGTAGTTTCTTTTAATTCAGGAAAAAGAGCTCGATTTTCATGCTCGCATAATAGCGAGCGGAGCGAGCTTTCTGTTACCTTTTATTTCATTTAGCAGCGAGCAATTTAGTCATTTGATAAAGAGGTGTAATGTTTAATATATTATACCTTCTTGTTAAACATGATAACTTTTATTTCGAGCCGATAGAGGATGGAAATGTTCTCTCCGAAGATGTTGGACTAGCATGTGTTCATGATTTGAGTCGTTAAACATGTTCATGCTTATTTTGTTCCGTGGTCAAAATCTGACAAATATTGTTGATTAGAGTGATTGTTCTGTTCATAGCTACTAAGAGCTCATGATTTGATCGCCTTTGAAACATGTATACTTGCTAAGATTAGATGCTATCTATCGAATAAAAAGTCCATATTCCAGACTAATATTGATGATGGTAATCTGACACGGTCCGTTGTATGACTTCCTGACAGTCCATGAAAATGTGTACCCTTAAGTTCAGATGAACGTGTTATCCATTGCATTGAATACCCATATTCCAAACTTTCATTGGAACGATCATTGGAATCTTGCATTGTCCATGTTATGAGCTGGGTTTAAATGAGAATTCTATTCCATAGAATGTTGATATTTCTGATGGGAATCTTGAACATGTTCATGACAATACCCATTTTGAAGTAAGAAGTCACTTTGTTATGTTAAATTTGCAAGGTACTAGATCTTTTTTCGACAGTTCAAACTTAATTACCATTGCGTAGTTTCAAAAGTGTCGACTATCCATAATTTTGTTCCCCAAACAAAATCTAGAGTCAGTACTTCTATGGATGATAAGATGCATCCTTACTTTATGGAATGAGGTCTATCCATGCATCATGTACATGTTTAAGAGTTTATATAAACATGAATTCTCTGCTAATAACCAAGTTTCAGGTGATTATTAATTATGTAAGGCTAGCGCTCGTTCTTCAAGGTATAAAGTCCTCACTTTAGTTCACGCAACATCATCATGATTATCTATGATAATCTGCTGATGATAAGCGATCATGATAGTCTTAGATGACCTTGATTTATTTTCTCCAAATACAATTTCTTCAGTGAATATTCACGAAGTACGGATTCATGAAGCATGGACATGTTCATTGTATGAAATCCTGGTTGTCAATGCTTCACGTACATGTTGAAGTCCTTGCGTAAACAGGTCTTGAAGTCTTTATGTTTAAGCAGATGATCCTTCTGAATAAGGAGTTTGACTTCTTGAAATTTCCCATTCTTTCTGCTTCATGTAAAGTCCCTGAACAAACATAAGAGTATATTAAACAAAATTTTAACTTGACAGTCATACATTTCAACTAATATTTCGAACAAATTTAATCCAAATAAATGAAAAATTTACGTGTTTGAGGGCAGATATCTGAGATAGCAGATCCTGGACTGACAGTAAATTGGATGAAACTTGTTGATGATGCTCATCACTACTGACTGCCACTGATTTCTCTAAACAATCCAACATCACAACATAATCATCAACTGATGAAAACAACAAATTACATGCAGCTTTGAGTAAACGCTATGATGTTTCTCATTTCTACCTTGAGATTGGAATGCTGATATAGCCAGTAATCGTCTGACAGCTGAAGACGTCCTCACAAGTCCTGTTTGAGAATCTCTTCTGACGTTCAGCCGCATTACTCTCGGAGTACAGACAGCCTTACTGCTCAAACCTGTCTTTCTAGCTTTGCTCAGACCTGAACAAAGAAAGATACGCTTTGGTTGAGAAGGTTTGTAGCTTCTAAGAAAAAAGCAGTCAATAAGGAACAAACGCAGTAACTACTCAAAGTTCTTAAGAAGATGTTATAATACTAACTTGTTTCACGAGCTTTGCGTTTTATTTACCTGTTCTTATCGGATAGTGAAGCGAAGGTTTGATTCCAGGTTGATAACTGGGTTCCTGGCCTGGAGAAGAAGATCTGCGACAGATATAAACATTGTATATAGATAGATATCATGCAAAATTACAAGCAAAATATCCTGATTTCAAGTCTCATTAACTATGTAGATTAACGATTTTAATAAAAAATTAGGATAGCGGTGATTAGCCAAATTGAGGACANACTCAACATTTAAAAAAATATCATTTGAAATTCTTGGTGTTTTAGGAGAAGGAAGAGAGGAAAGCTAAAGCTATGAAGGAAGCACTCGAAGAAGCCGAAAGGAAAGCTAAAGAAGAAAAGATAAAGATGAGGATGAGGCACGTCAGTAAAGAAAGTGGTTGTACAAAGACGAGACGTCCTTCTCCTCCGATAGTAGAACTGAGACGCCATTCGAACGACATCTGTGAACAGGACGCAAGATTTAAACAGGAAACGAGGGACAGTTGTGATGTACCACTACAGGATTGCCACAGAACCTCGGATAGGTGCAGACCGGACTCTATGAGTAGCAAGGAAACCGCTTTCACCTGCAGGAAGTTCGCCGAATGTGAAAGACCTTCTGAACTCCCCTGTATCAAGGATGAAATCAATCAAAGAGTGACGAGTTACTTCGACAGCATTAAGCAAGAAGAGCTGAGAAATGAAATCAGATCGGATCAGACGTGCTGCAGCAATAGTAACGACTTGGCATTCATAAATATCTCAAGAGAAAATATTAACGAAGATCCGAAAATAGTAAAAGATTGTCGTCAAGACGTCTGCAGTAGAGTTGTTGAGAAACACAATAATATTACAAGACATGATAGTAAAGATGGTCAACAATTTCAGAACGTTATAAGTCACAGGAGTTACCAGAGTTTTGCGGTTGTTGCTGCAGCACCACGGATAGACTCGACGTCACCACTAAGGCCATTAACTCCTCAAGACAACCAAGACGTCAGAGAAATAAGAGGGAAAGGATTAACCCGGTTCAAGGAACCCCCGGGATATCCAGGTAAAATCTTCGTTCCAGAAAAACTAGTATAAATACACAATTTTTTCTCTCCAGTATAGTCAGTATATTTTGTTGTTTCTAGTTAACTTCACGATACACCACACCACTGAAGATGCATCCAGCAGTGGGAGATTTTCTTCGGACATCAAACATTCGTGACTCAAATTTAACCGAAAAAACAAGTTATCACGTTCTTTCATACTCTTGATTGATTCTCGCTTACCAAAATTTGTTACAGCACTAATACTATCCATTTAATCTCGGTATACTTTCGTTACTGGGATGTTATCTGGAACTGAATTCCACACACCAGTAAAAAAATGTTTGTTCTATTATCAGAAAGCAGTCACATGTTTTAACACTAAGTAATCAATATACAAGGCATAAATAGGAAAAACTGCAGTATAAGGTGTAAGGAATTCATGTTTCTTCAGGCCCTTCCAAGATGGAAGGGTCATCTAAAATTAAAAACTAAATCTAGCCACATCAAATGCACAGTTTTGAAAAAAGGATATTTAACCTCTCAAATGAATATATTGGAATAAAATATATTGGCCTAGCTCCACCCAAAGGCCAAGCGATTTTCGAACGTACCATTTACTGCAGAATAACCGATTAAGACTTTCTCCAAATAAACCATAAGAAAGAATTATACTGGAAATCCTAAACAGAGTTTGATTCGCAGTATTACTCTTCTAATTCGAAATATACCTTGATGTGTCCTGATCGTCGTTGCTATTGTTTCGTCTGAGCCTGACGTTTCGTCTTCTGTAAGGATCTCTGTCCGAAGCCTTGACGAACTTCCTCTCTGGTCTATTTACCCCCCATTTTGGTCGCTCCTCGAGTCTCTGAACCCCGCGAAGTGTTCTGGATAGTCTTCTAGACAAAAGTGTACAACATCAAGTAAACTCATAAACACATTAATATACTATTCAAAATATACACATCAGTATTAGGTTAATTTGATTAGGAATGAATAATTAAATCTTATCACTAAAACTACCCATGAGTTGATTCTACTTGAAGTATTGAAGTGCTCATCAATACTCTAAGTAAACAGACAAAACTTCAATTTTACATAGATATTGATAGAATAACTTTATTTTCACTGACTTAGCTTCTGTTTGGGTGGCTTTCTCGGTCCATCTAGTTGGCCTGTATTTGGAGGGAGTGAGCAACCTG
Source organism: Gerris buenoi (assembly GCA_001010745.2). Lineage (NCBI taxonomy): Eukaryota > Metazoa > Arthropoda > Insecta > Hemiptera > Gerridae > Gerris > Gerris buenoi. The sequence continues at coordinate 45,604 of KZ653395.1, forward strand.
CCTTGCTCCGGTGTTGCTACCAGTCTAAGCTGAGATGATTCGATTTCCACAACTGGGTCACTTGTTTTTAACGCTTCGAGTGCTCGAATCACCGACTCTTCAAGTGGATCCCTTCTTGATCCTATAGAATCCTTCCTGGCAGCAAGCATTTCTCTGACATCTTGGTTGTCTTGAGGAGTTAATGGCCTTAGTGGTGACGTCGAGTCTATCCGTGGTGCTGCAGCAACAACCGCAAAACTCTGGTAACTCCTGTGACTTATAACGTTCTGAAATTGTTGACCATCTTTACTATCATGTCTTGTAATATTATTGTGTTTCTCAACAACTCTACTGCAGACGTCTTGACGACAATCTTTTACTACTTTCGGATCTTCGTTAATATTTTCTCTTGAGATATTTATGAATGCCAAGTCGTTACTATTGCTGCAGCACGTCTGATCCGATCTGATTTCATTTCTCAGCTCTTCTTGCTTAATGCTGTCGAAGTAACTCGTCACTCTTTGATTGATTTCATCCTTGATACAGGGGAGTTCAGAAGGTCTTTCACATTCGGCGAACTTCCTGCAGGTGAAAGCGGTTTCCTTGCTACTCATAGAGTCCGGTCTGCACCTATCCGAGGTTCTGTGGCAGTCCTGTAGTGGTAAATCACAACTGTCCCTCGTTTCCTGTTTAAATCTTGCGTCCTGTTCACAGATGTCGTTCGAATGGCGTCTCAGTTCTACTATCGGAGGAGAAGGACGTCTCGTCTTTGTACAACCACTTTCTTTACTGACGTGCCTCATCCTCATCTTTATCTTTTCTTCTTTAGCTTTCCTTTCGGCTTCTTCGAGTGCTTCCTTCATAGCTTTAGCTTTCCTCTCTTCCTTCTCCTAAAACACCAAGAATTTCAAATGATATTTTTTTAAATGTTGAGTACATTTAAGCGAATTGGCTTATAAAATGTTTGGAGGCTAACTAGAAATCTGAGACTTAAGGCTCGGTCAAACAGAAAACGGACTGTCAACGCGGACGGAACGACCTCAGTCCATTGTGGACTGAGATGGTCAAGGCTGAATGGGGACTGCCTAAACTTTGATTGGGGTGGTCAAACTTTAAATTGTCACTACTGATAAGAGAGAATTATCAAATGACACCACAAATCAGCCCACCAATGCTTGCTTACTTGATTGAAAGGAAGATCAAGTGACATTGTCTATGCTGTACGAAATTGTTTCGTTCATTGCTTCAGCTTATTGAAATTTATGAATCATCATACTAAACATTTTACCAAAATTATATTTTTATTATAAGATTTATTTATTTTGTAATGTTTTGAATGAATTTTGTAATGATGAATTATTAAATGCGCAGTGCCCTTGAATTGGTACTGTCTACCATTCCAAGTAGCAGTCGATATTGATGGAGCATCCATTTATTGACAGTTTTTCGTCCATACATCACGGGTCGACCAGACTGCCCTTTACCACTGTCGTGGTAATGGGAGATACGGGGTCATTAACTCTCATCGTCCATGTCAATTGAGTGCATAATATAAATAAATCAAGTTCCAAAAAAACGTTATTAAATAACTTAATTTAAAAAGAAGTGGAATAAGCGTCATCCTTGTTTGTAAATTCAATTTAATTTGTTCACAATAAGCTCTACATTAAAATTTTATGCAAATTTACACCTATAGCATGTCTATATAAGTAAATTCGTGCGTGAAAAGCAAGTACAAAGCAATAAGCTACTAAGGATCCTGCTAGTTATTATAAGAACATATTATTATAAGTTGAAAGTTAGAGCGAAGAATAAGCACCTGCTTCTCTCTAAGCTTCTGTTGTTCCTGGAGATAGCGTTGTCTTTCGACCAGCTGCTGTCTTCGGAGTCTTTCCTCTGCTTTAGCTTCTTCCATCATTTCTCTTTCTCTTTCCTCGCGTTTCAGTCTCTCTTTCTCTTCTAGCTAAAACAAACAAAAAACGAGCTTAAGAATATATTATGTAGGTATATATCTTCAGAATATCCAGATTTTCTGACTGCAGATAACGTCTACACCCCCTAGAGCTTGAAAGTTTAGATTTTAAGGAAAAGCTGCTCACTGCTCATTCCATAATTTTTTCAGAAATCAGAAATAAGTTTAGGGTAACTCGGTAGCTCACTACTAACATGTTAGCTTGTCGCGAACAATGTCGTTTGCTCGATTCTCGACTCTGTAAAGGAGTTCTAAGTTTGATGTTCACTTTGCATCCCCATATGAACCTGGGGCAGCTGCTTATGTGAAGTTGTGAATAACTGATTGCGCAAGCCAATTTTACTAGGTTTATACAGCTGATATATAGTTGCATAAACCCTTTGACAGGTCTAAGCTGAGTAATTCAGCAAGTCCTACAAAAGCTCTACTGCAAGAGTTGCTGGTACTCCTGTCTAGGTATCTAACCTGTTGCTTGATCGCATGCTGATGTTGAAGTGCTTTCTGTCTTTTCCTCAGCCTGTCATCAAGTTCTTCTTGTGGAAGTGGTGCGTTCTGGCCACGGACATGGGTTCTTCCATCTAAGTATGCCAATCTGGAAACATATTTGAAAGGAAAACTAGTAGAAAGAACTATGGTTCTTAATAAGGATATAGGGACCTACCCCTTCCAGGAAGTGCGGGGGAAAGGATGTAGTTTTAAGTAGAAATATATTCAATAATTTTAACAGCAGAAAAAAAAAACAACAAACTGATCATAAAACTGAACATATGGTGGCCTTTAGCGGCTTCTATGCAGGTAAAAAAGAACCAAACCACCAAAATGCCCTAAACCACTTTGGGCTGTTGGTTACGGCCTTCAGAAATTTTACCTTTGACACAGATACAAAATAGATATAAATCTAGATNCTCACTACTCATTCCATTTTTTTTCGACAGTTTAGAAATTAATGTAGGGTAGCCCCTTATTGCTATAGCTCATTGAAAAGGGGTCCTGGTTCGATTCCCGTCTCTGGTAAGGAGCTTGAAGTTCGTTGTTCACTTAGTATCGCCATATAAATGGGGAAGCTGCTTATGAAAAGTAGTGACTAACTGATTGCGTATGCCACTTGTTAGGTTTATACAGCTGATATTTGTTGCAGGTCTAGGCCCTCTGCTGGCTAATGCACCACGAAGTTAGTTAGTTAGTAATCAATTGTTGACTTTTGGCCCTCCGCACACGGAGCAACTCAAAACAAACTGATTACAAACTCAAATCACCAAACAGTTGACTATGAGTTTCAACCTGTGTAATTGAATGGTTCACCGCACACGGAGCAACCCATAACAAACTGGGTTTGCTCTCTGTCAACTCAAAAATGGCTGGAGTTTCCAGTTGAGTTTGTTTTAAGTTGCTCTGTGTGCGGAGGGCCTTAGAGTAATCTAGTAAGTCCTATAAAATCTTAGCACAATTTTGATCTCTATTCTACTCTATTGCCGGAGTTGCTGACACTCTCTAGGCCTAGGTATCTAACCTGTTGCTTGATCGCATGCTGATGTTGAAGTGCTTTCTGTCTTTTCCTCAGCCTGTCATCAAGTTCTTCTTGTGGAAGTGGTGCGTTCTGGCCACGGACATGGGTTCTTCCATCTAAGTATGCCAATCTGGAAACATATTTGAAAGGAAAACTAGTAGAAAGAACTATGGTTCTTAATAAGGATATAGGGACCTACCCCTTCCAGGAAGTGTGGGGGAAAGGATGTAGTTTTAAGTAAAAATAAATTCAATAATTTTAACAGCAGAAAAAAAAACAACAAACTGATCATAAAACTGAACACATGGTGGCCTTCAGCGGCTTCTATGCAGGTAAAAAAGAACCAAACCACCAAAATGCCCTAAACCACTTTGGGCTGTTGGTTACGGCCTTCAGAAATTTTACCATCGACACAGATACAAAATAGATATAAATCTAGATACTAACTAAACAAGCAAGTTCATGAAAATAATGGATACCTGGTATTATCCGTATCAGCTGTGTCGAGCCTGGCTTCAGAGCTTCGGTCCGATGACATGGTTCCGCTACCATCCTCGTGAGAGATCACAAGAACTTCAGCGCCACCGTCCCTGAACAAACATAATTCAACTTTAAAAGATGAATTAATTGAACAAATAAAATAAGTTGATACAAAAGATAGTTAGGGAGTCAATAAGTACTTTGGTAATGAAGTTGGGAAACCGGGGAAGTTGTAACGATAGCCATTTTTACTGTTTACTGCACATTATACGTTGCCATTCTAAATTATTGTCAACTTCTTAGTTAGAAAGCACGATTAGTGTTACAAAATCATGTTTTGAATCCTCTCCATTATTACACAGACAATAAATTTCTCTCTTTTCTAACCCGGTCTAATTATTTCTCTCCATTCTAAAAAAGCATACAATACATTTTACCCATCAATATGATCTTGGGTTCCAGCAATATGCTCCGACCAATACTATTTTCGCTTTGCCATGATCTCTTGTATGTATCTTATTTGTGTCTTACTTCTTAATCTGGTGTTACCTCTACTTATTCGACTTCATTATGTCCAAACCAATTCCATTTTCGCTCTGCCACGATCATAAATATATATATATTTTATTTGTTTCTTACTTCTTAATCCTCCGGCACACTTCGTAGACCAATTCCATTTTCGCTCTGCCATGATCTATTATATTATATCTTATTTGTTTCTTACTTTTTAATAATCCGGCTTTACCTCTACTTTTTCGACTTCATCATTTTTCTTCCCAATGGATTCGATTAGTTCATACTGCATATAAGACAAACCTGATGGCTCTGTTAGTCCATGCTGGTGTATCAGGAGATGATGGTGAGTCCACTGGAGGGGTCCAAAGTCTTCCAACACCGAGTCCACGTTCACCCCACCTTGCTCTTTCTTCTCCCCCACTCCTCCAACCAGCAGGTGATCCCCACTCCCCACTCTCAGTCCCGCACCTAGAACAAATAATTAGGTTTCAGTGATAAGTTAACCTAGTAGTGTCTGTAAGATGATCTGGTGATAATTAATGTAGTCGTGACTGTAAGATGATCTGGTGATAGTTAATGTAGCAGTGACTGTAAGATAATTTGGTGATAGTTAAGCAAGTATTACCTGTAAGGTAATCTGGTGATGTAAGGTTCTGGCTTGATATACTGGCTAGAGGTTAAAGCGTTGGTTACCTCGTAGCCAGCATCACTGGCGTAGCCAGAAGTATCTCCTCCCCTCTCCTCACCAGATTCCTGTCAACATTTCACCATGTTCCTTAGTTAAAAAACATAAAAATACAATCATTCGCAAGGATTCGAACCACTAATCTCTGGAATTATTTTATCTATAAAAAAGGCGTATGTTTCACGTCAATATATAAAATGACTCATAAAAGTTGGAGATGAGACAAACTTTAAATTAGCCGCCAACATGAAACAGCTGGACAAATTTATGCAGGGTTGACAACTTTGTCCCATTTGTTAAATTGGTTAATACGTACTATTTTGTGTGTGCTGAAAACATACAATTGGCAACTCTATTTTTTATTTTTGTATTATTTTTTATTTTTTCACATAATACTGTTATAATAAGACTAACTTGGCTGTATACTACCTTCAAACAGTATTACCGGATCATAATGGTGATTAGAAATGATTGGAGGAAGATTTGTACTTGAGTAAGGTGAAGCTCCAGCTGTCCGCACTGATCTTTCCACTGGACTGTCCTCTTCTCTGTCAACATAAATAAATCATTTTTATCTCTACGATTGATACGAAATATAAACATTAAATCTCTGTTTAGATGCGTAGAAAACATCTAAACAGAGATTCTTTTCGTATTTGTATTTATTGCACATGCGCGTTCATAATTCTTCCTTTCTTCCACCCTAGTGCGGAAAAAGAGGAATTCTT
>KZ653396.1:40315-52440 GCA_001010745.2 Gerris buenoi
AACTAGAATAGCACCCGACTATACTGACTTCGGCAATACTCGGAAGTCCCGACTTTAAACGAAACTAAGCTTTCAGTTTCTACCGTGTTCATGACTTCTTGATCGACCTCTAGTATAATGGCTAGAGGATCCAGGGAGCTTCTGAGGTATCAAGAAGTTGGACCTTATTAGAAGAGAAAATAAAATCTTTAATTAAGTGACCTAAATGACATTTTAGGAAAAGAACATTTTTTTTTTTATAGGAATTTGTGAAAAAATAAATGTAAACTAAAATCACAAGTTTGGATCCTTGAAGCCTACTGTGATTATTTTTTAGTTTAGTTTTTAGATAGTTAGCTGATTGTTGTTAAACTTGTTATTTTGTTATTGAAGTTATAATTCTACTCCAGTCACTTGTTTTCACTCATGGTAAATCTGTCTATGTATCTACTGTTCTAACTGTATCTCAAATTAATCTCTTATGTTTTATCTTTCCAATCTATTTCTCATAACTGACTACCACATTAAAAGTACTGCGCATTATTGATTATAGGAAATTGACGTGGTGAATGAATAGTTCCCCAATGAGACCTAACATATTAAATTATCACCTTTTTTTCTACTTGAGAATAGAATTTTAGCATTTAGGATAGAGGTAACTACTAGATTATTTCCATAATGTTATCTATCATGATTTTTTGTATGTATGTCATGTTACAATAAATAAATATTATATTTTGGCTGGAAAATGGCTCGAGAAGCCGAAACATTGCCACCTAGCATGAAAGAGTAACAAAGTTAATTATAGTATTAAAAATAAGCGATTGTTCGAGGTGTGGATCCCTAAGCAGCCCTGCCTGGAGCAAAAACATATCCGAATTAAAATATTCAGAGTTAAGTGAGGGAGTAGAAGTGGTTTAAAGTCGGTTTATTCCTAGAACCCCTAGAAAATCCATAGAAGTTCATCTCTAGAAGTACTCGGAGCTCCGCCACCGAGGATAACTTCGGCGCCGGTCCCAAGCCCGGATAAAGGAGGAGGGAACACTATGCAACCTTGCTGGCCAGTTAACACCGTGGCGTCCAAGGAAGTAGGGGAAGTCTAACCTGAAAGCATAGTGGAGAATGCACAAAAAAAAAAGAGAGCGATGGGACTCTTAGAATACTGTCTCATTAACACCTAACAACAAGTAAGTGCAATTGAGGAGCTGTTCCTCAGCAAAAATAGCTGCCCGAAGTCAGCTCCTGACCGAAAGGTGGAAATAGTGCTGGCATTATTGCCCAGTAAACAAGGCATACGCAAAACTTCAAATATGGGAAGCACATCGAGAACAATATTTAGTGGTGGTGCTATGGCCGTGAAATCCCACCGGGCGGACTGAGCGCCGGGCTTTACTCGGAAGGGCCCACCTCAGGCTACTGGTGGTTCTCCACCCTTTGCTGGTAAGGACAGCGGCAGAGGACCAGGTGCACATGCGACTGACCATCAATCACAATCACAATCTATTCGTGTCCTTCAATGGAATGCAGATGGGGTATTCAACAAAAAAATATTTCTAACCAAAAAACTCAATGATGAAAAAATAGACATAGCCTGTATCCAGGAAACACACCTTACTGACAAGCAGAGATTTTGCATTCGAGGATATCAAGTGTTTCGGAAATCAAATAATAAAAAATCATACAACACTTACCCGGATTGACGGGAAAGTCCAACACGCCGGTACGCAGGTTGGTGGATGCAGGTGGGAGGCCCCCGGTGTCTTCTGTACCTGCGTATCGCGGAATAAAACACTTTCGTTTGTAATAAAAGTTTAACCACCGAACAGCGGAGCTACTGAATAAAAGATAATAACTTCTCGTAAATAATAAGGTAAAAACGGAAGGTTATAAAAACGGCAGTCTGACCTCTAGCAACTAAGACCAGAAGCCAACTAAAGACGGGATGGCCGATGAGACGCTTACCTCAGTGCCCTATCGACCTTATCAAAATGAAAACAATCTTTATAAACAATAATTCTTCTCTGCATACAAACTGGCGTAAACANAAGAGATGAACAAAGTATACACCAGAGGGAAAGACGTCAACAAAGCTGTTAAAACGTTCAACTCAGCCTTGGTCTTATCAGCCAAAAACTCTATTCCTAGAGGAGGAAGGAAGAATTATAAACCCTACTGGACAACCTCCCTTGAAAAATTAGAAAAGATAGTAAGTGACACGAGAGATGAAGTCGAAAATAACCCTTCTATAGAAAATAATATAAACCTCAAGAGAAATGAAGCAATCCTTAGGAAAAAAGTTGTAAGCTCCAAAAGATCAGCATGGAGGAAAAAAACAGAAGACCTAAATTTGGATAAATCTGGTAAAAAACTGTGGAGCCTAACTAAATCTCTCTCTTCTGAACCAAACAAAAGAGCCCCAATAGTGCTACAAGAAGGAGAAGACATATACGCTGGCAAGAAAGCAGCAAATAAATTTGCAGAGTTTTTCCAGAATGCAAGAGCACACCAAGTAACAAATACACGGAAAAAGGAAGTTAAAAGAGAGATTAAAAGTAAAATGTCAGCTCTCAGATTGCAAAACAATGATGCAGACAACCTAAATACCAATTTTACCATTGATGAACTAAATGCCGCTATTGTTACACTACAAAATAAGAAATCACCTGGCCCAGATGGTATTATGAACGAATTTCTTAAACACCTAGGACCAATTGGAAAGAAAAAGTTACTCAGCCTTTTCAATAACAGCTGGAAAAGGGGAGTTGTTCCAGATAGCTGGAAATATTCACACACAGTAGCAATTCTAAAAACTGGTAAAGAAAGCGGAAAAGTTAACAGTTACCGTCCAATAAGCCTGACAAGTTGCTTAGGCAAATTGATGGAACGCATGATAAACACCAGGATGATGTGGTGGCTAGAGAAGAATGAATTGCTAGCAAATGANAGACTTGAAAATTGTGAGTCAGTTGAAGATTATGTTAACAAGATCATCAGTACGGCCTATAAGTTAAATAACATAGGTTTAGAAGTGAATGATGAGTGGGTTGGAACCATTTTACTTGCGGGGCTTCCAGAGCAGTATGAAACTATGATTATGGGCATAGAAAGTTTTGGAGTCAAAGTAACCGGTGATTCCATTAAAATGAAGTTGCTACAAGATGTTTCAGTTAAAAAATCCATCAAATCAGGTAACTCAGCAATGTATATTTATGGTTACGTTTTTCAAAAAAGAAATTATTATTTTCCAAACAATTCTGGTCACGGAAATCAAGATAAGCGACCTCCGGCCACACAAAGCAAGGGTCCCCGCTGTTTTCAATGCAATAATTATGGACACTATGCTAAGCATTGTACCAAAAAGAAACATAACAAAGATGACCAGAAGAATGAAAGTAAGCAAGATAAAAATGACAGGTCATTATTTGCTNCTTAGAGGTGTAACCATCACTCTCCTTCGACTCCTTAGTAAGATCTACCTCAGAAACTTCTGCCTCTAACATAGCTTGGAAGATCTTATTATCAATTGTTTCGATAGATTCCCGTTTTGTCTCAATAAGAGAAAAAACTTCATGCATATCTTCCACATTGACCGGAGATTGGGCTAAAATATCATCTAATTTAGTGCACAGTTTCGTAAGTGAAGTCCTATAAACTCCCTTTGCAAAGAGACTTATCGACTCACAAACTTTTTCAACAAATACGACATTAAGACAGCTTTCAGAACTACAAACAAAATAGGCAACAGGCTAACAAAACGACAGACTAACAACAACATATATGACAATAGTGGAATTTATAAACTAACTTGCAACGACTGCGACCAATTATATATAGGAAGAACAGGACGAAACTTACAAAATAGGTACAAAGAACACATACGATCTTAAATTTACGATAGGACAGACTCTAACTTCGCTAACCATCTACGCAAACACGGACACGAACCGACTACAATTGACCGATCAATGACATTATTGCACAAAGAACAGAAAGGACCAAAACTCGACATACTTGAAAAACTTGAAATTTACAAACATAGGACGACTAACAAGACCTTAATAAACGAACAATTACTCACAAACTCTTACGTAACATTTTCAGCACTTAAACTACCAACCAACAAACGTAAACGAGACGACACATCTTTAACGCACAAGCGAAGTAAAAGACCTAGGTTAGACTGAACTTTTCGATTACCAACATCTTTTTCACATATTCTTCCATTAAAAAAAAAAAATAAATAAGAAAGAATATGAATAGAATAAGAACATATATTTTTTTTACAGCCTATAGGCTATATACAAAAGAGTTGCTTTACATTATTTTAAAATGATTACAATATCAAAGGTTACATGAACAAACATAAAGGTTAAACTTCTTTATCTTGAGACAAAAAATAAATAAGTAGTTACATAGCTAAGAAGTGGATTTGCGCTGCATTACTAAGTATCCTCATAGTAACTTACATATTAATCAAATATTAGCATAAACTAAATTTATTACAGTATAGTATTTAGTATTTACTTTAATAGTGATTCATAAAATTGTTCGTTATAAACTAATACGCTTATAATAATACATAGTTAGACTAATGTCCAGACATAAATTCATATACATAAATACATAGTTATTAATTTCTACCATTATTTTGTATTTATTTTTATTTACTTTTTTGTTTTAGATTTTAATATTAGTTCTTAAGTTTTATTTTATTTTGTTATTTATTTTTTAATTGGGATTAGTTTATATTATTATTTTTATTTAGTTAGAGGGAAAAATTATAGAGAAAAAAAAGAGACCGTTGAGAAAAAAAGACCTGATTTTGAGAGCATTTGTAAAGAAATAAAATATATTTGAAGCCTGTTTTTTGTCTTTAAAGCCAAAAATAGAGGCAACATTGGTGTCATCTGAAAATTCGTCGGAGACCAAGTGGATAGGCAGGAAAGCAGTTCTCTGGTTCTTGTACCTGGGGCATCTAAGCATTATATGAGCCAAACTCTCCACCTCCCTTAGGTTGCAAACCTGACAGACTTCGTTAGTTTTTACCATGTACATTATTACTTCCATTGTTATTTTAAGTCTATCATATTCGGAGGTTCGAATCTGAGCCAAAACTTTTTGAACTGCAAAAGGGAGAAACAGCTCTTCATTTAAATAAACAGTTCTGGAATGATTGAAACTATTTAACGTTCTATATAAACTAGAGAAAGAACTATTATTCAAATTAAGTAAGTCTTCTTGGTTTAAAATTAAGGAGCATTCTTGAACAATATTGTCAAGTAAGGAACGGTTAAAAGGTGTATCAAATATTGTATTTACGTCGGTGTTGGGTTTTAAAATAATCTGCTTGACCTGCGTGACCCAGTTATACTTTGTACGATTACCCTCGACCTTATCAAGGTAGAGAAGTCGCTGACATAGAAATGTATATATACAATACATGTGTGTAGACACGCAGGTAAGATTCACAAAATAATAACTACGCTGTCGCGCCACGGAATTATTTAGAACATAATACATATAATTTTAATTTCTTGTTTTACTTGCAATATATAAAAGATATCGAGTTCTCATTATAGATATATTTCAAATGTATATTTTATAGTTCTCTATCAATTTATAGCTATTTTATGGTTCTCTTATTCAATTGATTTATTAGCCTTAAAATAATAATGCATTTATACTTCTCAATTAAGGATAATAAATTAATTCATATATGTATATTAATTTTTAACATATTAAAGAACGTATAAGGTATACAATATCAAATATAAAACAATTTGGTAGTGCAGTTGCAAGCGGCTAATGAAATTAGAATGTTAAATGGTAAAAACTAAGTGGATATCGATTTGAAACAATGAGGCACAATTTGAGGATAGCGAGGATCAGTCAAATTTAAAACATGTTTTAAATTTAACATGAACAATAATGATTGTTGTGTTATACCTTGAAATATATTTACCAAAACTTCGGTAAATCTAAAACTTTTTAGATTTACCTTCGACTTATCCTCGCTATCCTCAAATTATATAAAAAATAAAATTGAACCAATATACAATATGTTAAAGGTACCTTTATTAAATAAAATAACAACCGATAATAACTTTAATGCATTATTGAAGCAGTTTTATAAATTTTAAGAGAATCATGTTATAAAATAAAAGCTTCACTGGGGTTATCAGAGTAAACCAAATTGGTGAAGAAAATTCCAGAAATATTATACTATAGAGTAAAAAGGCGGCGAATAGAGAGAGACTCGACCTAGAGACTGATTATCGGAAATGATAACCCGGCAATCAGGAGCTAAATCTACAACCTAAAACAATACACAATATTTTGTCATCAATCCAAAGGCCATTTGAAGGGACAGCCACTACCCTCTCAATGGAACAACGAAATTTATAATGCTCACTGAAGAGGAGGAGGGGCACATAGAGGAAACAACACATTTTCCAAAACATTATTGTTATTGGTCTGGGACTAGGGAGAGGGGATTATCTGCCAAAAAGAGCCCCACTAATTGGACGNAAGACTAAGCTCTATGGCTCGTTGGAGGACCTACGCCGTACCACCCACTTCATTAGTGTCTCCCAGCTTCCCCTATGAAGAACGAAGAAGAAGAAGAAGAAGACCCATAGGATAGTTCAAAGTAAGCTTTTTAGTATTTTTTTTAAAAAAAAACATCAATAGGGTACTACTTAAACAATACAGTGTTGCCTACGGACCCTCGCTGTGTGCTGGCTAGCATACACTTGACCTGTTTATTTAAGTTAAAATCTGACAAAAATGCCAGAAGCCGAAATTACTATTACGGCAGCAGTGCAGACGGAACAATACCGCGCAATTCATTAAAATAGCGTGATGCAGGCTATCGCAGCAGTGCTACTTTTTGACGGATCACCAGGAGACCTAGAATTTTTTTATAAAAAGAATAGATCTCATCGTTCATCAGCTGGTACAAAGACCGATGGATGAAGCCACCAACGGCTCAAAATGCAAGGAAAGCGCTGGATGTGGTTATTTTGATTACACCGGAAATAAGTGCCGCTCTATAAAATTATTCAAATATTTTTCGAGCTATTCTACTGAGCTAATCGCCATTATAGAAGCTCTAAAATACGCACTTAACATTATGAATGAAAACATAGTTATTTTTACAGATAGCAAAAGTGTTGTGGAAGCAATTAAAAATAAAAACAATAGTTGTATAAATAATCACCTTTTTTCAGAAATATTACTGTTATCAAAATCCGTAACTAAACAAGATAAATCATTAACATTTGTATGGTTGAAAGGTCACGCGGGCATAGCTCCCAATGAAAAGGCCGACAGTCTAGCAAAATTGAGTTGTTTTGATGACGAATCTGCTATATTACATGGTATTCACTACAAGGTTCCTTTCCGAGATTATTTCAGATATATTAACAACTTAGCACTGCAGCGATGGTCAAAATGGAACAACAACTGTACCTCAGGATCTTTTTATAAAACTCTTAATAATTACGTTGGAAGGTCACCGTGGTTTAAGGAAATAGCAGAACAACGTTACCTAATTGTTCTTATCATTCGTTTGCGTTCAAACCATGGGATTTGCAAATCATATCTACATAAAATAGGAAAAGTTGATAACCCTAACTGTACTACATGCAATGAAAGAGAAGATCTAGAGCACATCGTAATGTCTTGTAGGAAATTTGCTGAGCAGAGACATATTTTATTTCAACGCATACAAAATCATATAACCCTCCCCTTTAGCTACACAACACTTTTGTCCAGTAGATCACTCAACATTTATAAATCCCTTTTTCAGTTTTTTATAGANAACTAGCACGGAAAATAACCAAACAGCCTTTCAACCCTCAACTTCTACAACATTTTAAAAAATACAGAAACACACTAACAAATCTTATTAAAACTACAAAAAATAACTATTTTAAAACTAAATTAAATGAATGTGGAAAAGATAGTAGGAAGGTATGGTCGGTGATGAATGAATTTATCGATAGTAGCAATACAAAAAATCATTCCATCAGAGAGATTTTGGACGTGGACGGCACTTTGTTGTCTCGGGACAGAGAACCGGATATGGCTGAGCAATTTAATAAACATTTTATTAATATAGGTAGAAAAATATCCAGTCAAATACAGTCAAATAGTATGTCTCGTTCGAGCACTAAAATAAGCAAAAAATATTATTCAAATTCTATGTTTATACATCCTGTGACCGAAAAAGAAATTGAAAATTGTATACTTAAATTAAAACCTAACGTGTCGCCTGGAATAGATAACCTGCAGTCCAAATGCTTAAAAGAAAATAGCTCCGCCATATCTGGGCCCCTGTGTCACGTGGTAAATCTGTGTCTATCTCAGGGTATTTTTCCTAATGAGTTAAAGCAGGCAGTGGTCGTGCCACTATATAAATCAAACGATAAGACGGATATGAATAACTATCGTCCCATCTCCCTTCTCTCAAGTATATCTAAAATCTTTGAAAAACTGATAAAAATAAGACTTATAAATTACTTAGAAAAATATAAAGTTTTATCCAAATCACAGTTTGGTTTTAGGGATAATATGAATACGGAGGACGCACTTTACCGGGTTACTAAAACTATAGTTTCAAATTTAGATAATAATAAAAAATGTATGGGGATCTTTCTCGATTTTCAAAAGGCGTTTGATACCGTGGTTACCGAAGTATTGATAAATAAGATGTATAATATCGGTATCAGAGGGGTCGCGTTAGAATTTTTCAAGTCTTACCTCAGTGGTAGATCCCAAAAGGTACGAATAGGTGAGAGCCTTAGTACGTCACAAAATATAGTCATAGGAGTACCGCAAGGAACTGTGCTGGGGCCCATATTATTTTTAATATATATTGACGATCTCCTTAAATTGAATATTTCAAACTGTTCACTAACTTGTTTTGCTGATGATACTGCTGCGGTTTTCTGGGGAGAGAGTTGGGACGAGGTTCAGATAAAAGCGAACGACGGAATGGCTCAAATCGCGCTTTGGTTAAGTAACAATCTTGTCAGTCTGAACATAGATAAATCCGTAGTAATACCATTTTCGTTGACTAGCGCAGGATCAGCTCCTGAAGACCTGAAAGTGACGTTACATGGCGTGGGGTGTGGGGGTGGGTGTTGTGTCTGTCCCCACCTGCCGGTCTGCTCCACAACTAAATATCTTGGTGTTGTAGTAGATAAGCACTTGCGTTGGAATCATCATATGTCATATCTCATCAGTAAACTTAGAAAAATAATCTATAAATTTGTCCAACTGAGATCGATACTGCAGAAAGACGGACTGAGAACAGTGTTTATTGCATTGGTGCAATCAATACTGGAGTACGGACTGGTGGTCTGGGGCGGCATCGCTTCCACTCTCCTGCAGCCCCTTGTGATGCTTCATAAAAAAATAATTAAAATTTGTTTAAGAAAACACGCTCGGTTTTCTACTGAACTGCTTTATAATGAATTCGGAGTACTAAATATCGATCAGCTTTATAAACAAAATTTATTGAAGTTTGTTGACAATCATCAGAGTTTACAGCTGAGAATGAGCCTGCTTACATGACGCGTCGCCAAGTTAATAAGGTTGTTTTGGAAGCCCGCTTCTCCACAAGACTAGGAGCAAGTCATGCTTATTTCTCAGGTCCACGTCTATTTAATCAGCTTCCCCATAACATCTCTCAACAGCCAATCTTTAGTAGATTTAGGTCAGCAATTAATAAATATATTAGGTCCAATAAGCCAATGTGAATTTCATACTCTACTCTTACTACTCTCTACTATTTCATACAATACTCTATACTAGACCATATATTTTTATACTCTATTCTCCAAACTCTATTATTACTTATTTTATTTTATTATTATTATTATTTTATTTTATTTTTATTTTATTTTATTTATNACTAAAACTAAAGACGCCCTCCCACGGAGGAAGATGTTATGACACTTGATGTGACCATAAAACTGTAAGTAATTAAGTAAATTTAATTAATAGCAACATTCCATTGTAATTGCAGAAATAAACAAAAAAGATATAGGAATTTGTATAAGAGTAATGGTTTATGTAATTATTATTATGAATATGAATGCCAAGAAAGCAGTTTTCTAAAAAATGTTGTATTGACAATTTGTTATAGAATAAATTGACTGAGGATGACTCTTCTAAGAGTCGAAACGTCTCAACAAATGAAATAAAGGCTTAGTTACAACTTATTACACCTTACCATCCATCAAAAAAACGTTTCTTATATAAGAAAATATTTTTCAAAAAATGTAGGGTAAATAAACTTAAGGGTTTAATTTTTTTTTTCGACATCGTGAGGGGTATCATATTAAAGGGTACGTCGAGCTGATTACGAAAATATATAATTATTTGGTTATAACTTTGATAGGGCAAGCGTAGGCACGTTTGAAGTGGGTCTGAAAAAATTCCTGAACATTCTTCGACAAAAAGTAAAGATACCACTTTTTGGAAATTTCGAAAAAATAATTATTTTATTTTTTATTTGCAAAATACGTTTTTTTATAATTATGGTCTTTTTAATGTATTTATATGGCTGTTTTCTGGTTCAAAGGCAAAAATTTACTTCATCAGAAGTTTGTTTATGTGTTTTGAGAATATCAGACCCATAGGAGCTCTGCCACCGAGGATAACTTCGGCGCCGGTCCCAAGCCCGGATAAAGGAGGAGAGAACACTATGCAACCTTGCTGGCCAGTTAACACCGTGACGTCCAAGGAAGTAGGGGAAGTCTAACCTAAAAGCATAGTGGAGAATGCACAAAAAAAAAAGAGAGAGCGATGGGACTCTTAGAANTTATTTTGATTACACCGGAAATAAGTGCCGCTCTATAAAATTATTCAAATATTTTTCGAGCTATTCTACTGAGCTAATCGCCATTATAGAAGCTCTAAAGTACGCACTTAACATTATGAATGAAAACATAGTTATTTTTACAGATAGCAAAAGTGTTGTGGAACCAATTAAAAATAAAAACAATAGTTGTATAAATAATCACCTTTTTTCAGAAATATTAATGTTATCAAACTCCGTAACTAAACAAGATAAATCATTAACATTTGCATGGTTGAAAGGTCACGCGGGCATAGCTCCCAATGAAAAGACCGACAGTCTAGCAAAATTGAGTTGTTTTGATGATGAATCTGCTATATTACATGGTATTCACTACAATGTTCCTTTCCGAGATTATTTCAGATATATTAACAATTTAGCACTGCAGCGATGGTCAAAATGGAACAACAACTGTACCTCAGGATCTTTTTATAAAACTCTTAATAATTACGTTGGAAGGTCACCGTGGTTTAAGGAAATAGCAGAACAACGTTACCTAATTGTTCTTATCATTCGTTTGCGTTCAAACCATNTACGAGCAGAGCCTCGCAACTGGGCAGAACTCATCAAACTATTTAGCTGAATATGTAGCCCTAGAAGAAGCTACATTTACTCTACAACGGCTGGACCCGGCACGAGGACAAAATATAGTGTTTTTAACCGATGCAAAATCAGTCTTAAACTACCTCCAAAACACTTCCTTTCAGAAAAGCTCCATCAAGCCCTAAATGAACTTAAAAAGGAATCAACTGAAGTGACACTGCAATGGATCCCAGGAAATTGTAATATAGAAGGAAATGAGGTAGCGGATCGACTGGCTAAACAAGGAAGCGAACTCGACCAACCAAACCTGCCTGTAACTTACAAGGAATTTAAAACACAGGTTAGGGGGAAGATAAGAGAGCGCTGGAAGACTAGGCACTCAGATCATAGAAAAAATGATCCATATTACTTATTGGGCAGAAGTGATCAAGTAGTCATCTTTAGGCTAAGAACAGGCCACTGTAAACTTAAAGATCACTTATTTAAAAAATTTAAAGTGGGCGACAATGGATTATGTGGGTGCAATGGGGAGCCTCCTCAGACAGTGGACCACGTTCTCCAGGACTGTCCGCTTCTAGCACAACAGAGAGAGGAAACCTGGCCTGAGCCGACGCCCCTGAAGACTAAGCTCTATGGCTCGTTGGAGGACCTACGCCGTACCACCCACTTCATTAGTGTCTCCCAGCTTCCCCTATGAAGAACGAAGAAGAAGAAGAAGAAGACCCATGCAGAACTC
>KZ653396.1:54819-65077 GCA_001010745.2 Gerris buenoi
TGTCCCCACCTGCCGGTCTGCTCCACAACTAAATATCTTGGTGTTGTAGTAGATAAGCACTTGCGTTGGAATCATCATATGTCATATCTCATCAGTAAACTTAGAAAAATAATCTATAAATTTGTCCAACTGAGATCGATACTGCAGAAAGACGGACTGAGAACAGTGTTTATTGCATTGGTGCAATCAATACTGGAGTACGGACTGGTGGTCTGGGGCGGCATCGCTTCCACTCTCCTGCAGCCCCTTGTGATGCTTCATAAAAAAATAATTAAAATTTGTTTAAGAAAACACGCTCGGTTTTCTACTGAACTGCTTTATAATGAATTCGGAGTACTAAATATCGATCAGCTTTATAAACAAAATTTATTGAAGTTTGTTCACAAACATCAGAACGATTTTGTACCTGAGAATGAGCCTGCTTACATGACGCGTCGCCAAGTTAATAAGGTTCTTTTGGAACCCCGCTTCTCCACAAGACTAGGAGCAAGTCATGCTTACTTCTCAGGTCCACGTCTATTTAATCAGCTCCCTCACAACATCTCTCAACAGCCAATCTTTAGTAGATTTAGGTCAGCAATTAATAAATATATTAGGTCCAATAAGCCAATGTGAATTTCATACTCTACTCTTACTACTCTCTACTATTTCATACAATACTCTATACTAGACCATATATTTTTATACTCTATTCTCCAAACTCTATTATTACTTATTTTATTTTATTATTATTATTATTTTATTTTATTTTTATTTTATTTTATTTATTTATTTTTTCTTTTTTTGTAGTAACACGCACACTTAAAGCGAAAATAAAATTTATTTTAATTTATTAATTTTAACATTTTGTACATTGCTAAGAGCAAGCCATTCCTCAACACGAGGGTTACTCATCGAGGAATGTGCTCAATATAACAATAAACAGTTATTTTATTTTTATTTCTTTTCTCTATGTAATTAACTGTATTAGCATAAAAAATGTAATTTTGTTTTTATAAATATGTATGTCATTTTTTTGTACTGTATACTATGGAGCAACAATAAAGAAATTTATTATTATTAGTGGGTCAAAATTACAAAACCAAAGACCCTGGAAACTCTCGTCAAGACCATTGAAGACGAGAAAAACGAAGAAAAAGAGGACCGATGGGAAGAAAACCGGAGACAGAATCGTCGTCCAATCTGTGATACCAAGCAGAACCGGGATGAAAAGTGACGGAGTCGGGATGGAAAATAGCAGATCCTCGCTACCGAAAGAAAATAACACAAGATAAAACACAAGGCTACTACACGAGGAAACCAGCGGAGAGGCGAAGTAGTGAACACATCGCCAAAAAAGACTATGGTCAGGCAAGGAGGACACCAGGAAGAACGGGCAGGTGCTATGAGTGTGGTGAAATAGGTCACTTCGCAAGGGTATGCCCCTGGATATTTCGTCGAGCGTAGTGACAGCCTCAGTTTCGTTCGTATGCTGAAGCAGCTCTCCAGAACCGGCAGGAGCCAATGGAGGTTAATGCAGGGAGTGCCTCTGAAACAAAGTGGAAAAGAGACACCAGTGCCGATGAGGGATCGGACAGTGAGGGGTTGCCTCAGAGAGCAGGGAAGTGGTTCAGACAGCAGAAAAATGAGGTCTAAGGACACAAAAAACGAGCTAAGTGGTGGATCTGACCGCGAATGAGGATTCAGATGGAAGAAAATGGGCAGCAGTGGGAGTAAAGGAATAGGAAAAACAAGCACGAAAAATATGAAAGGTAAGTTGCCCATTATTTTTAATGATGAATGAAAGGTGCGATGCCTAGTCGATTCAGGGAGTACAAGCACGCTAGTTAGCAAGAAAGCGCTCAAGGCTGGGAGAGTTAGAAGCGAAGTTTATCCGTGCCAGTGTATTATGACTACGGTCGCAGGAGAACGGGCCTTAGAAGGCGAAGTCGAGATTGGACTAAAAACCCTTACGAGAATAGGGAAGAAGGTGATTGCTCTTGTGGTACCAGTGTTAAGTGGGAAGTATGATCTCATCATAGGTTGTGATGTATTAGAAAAGGTGGGAGCCCAGCTACATCGGGGGAAAACTAAGTGGAAGATCTTGTTAGAAAAGAAGAAATATGCAGTTGAGAAACTGGCAGAACTGAGGAAAGGGTTTATTGGTGCACTTGGACTGGAGAGTGGCGAGATAAGTCAGATATTCCTAAAAGAATTTTCCGATGTATTCCACCAGGAGGGACAACCGTTGACAGCCACTGGCAGAGTCAGACACGACTTGGAACGTCGCGGCCAGTTTATGTAAAGCCTTGACGGTATCCGCAGGTAATGCGAGAGGTGATTAAAGAGCAAATAGCGGAGCTGCTAGAGACTGGAGTTATTCGTCACAACACATCAGAATTTAATAGTCCAATATGGGTGGTCCCTAAACAAAGCTTAGAGGAAGGAAAACCTAGGTACAGGATTGTACAGGTTGTTGACTTCAGAGAACTGAATAAGCGAACTAAGACTGAGGTACCCTTTACCTAGATTAGGAGACATATTAGACAGAATGAGTGGGTCCACAATATTCAGCGTCATCGACCTCAAGGCCGGATACCACCAAATTAGAATGAGAGAAGAGGACGTCCATAAGACGGCTTTCAGCTTCAAACGCGATCACTACGAATTCTTGCGTATGCCATTCGGCCTGAAAAATGCCCCTGCGACATTCCAGCGTCTTATGGTTGAGTTCTTGGAGGGTCTTGGCGACAAATATTGTCAAGTTTACATGGACGACATTGTGGTCTTCAGTGTTGACCTGGATCAACTCATAATGCACTTACGACAGCTGGGGAGAAGACTAAGATAATTCGGATTGAAGGCTGCACCTGAGAAATCGAACCTGTGCCTCAGGGAGGTAAAATATATGGGACACATTATTTCTGGACAAGGAGTCCGGCCCAACCCTGAAAAGATTGCCGCCATCAACGATTAATCTGTACCAAAAGGCCTAATAGAAATCCGTCGGTTCCTAGGCATGGTAGGGTACTACAGGAGGTTTATTCCGGGATTTGTGGAGCTTGCAAGACCGTTGACAGTTTCTACGAGGAAAAGAGAGAATAAAAGCGGCGAGGAGGAAGTTGGCGCAAGTTTGAAAGCATTCAAGCATGCCCTGTGTAATGCACTCGTTTTAAAATATCCTGAATTTGATAAGGAATTTATCATCACAACAGATGCTAGCCAAGTGGCCATGGGAGCGGTGTTGGCCCAGGAGGAAGAGGACAAGAAAAGCCAATAGCGGATGCAAGTAAACAGTTCTCACCGGTGGAGGAAAGATACAGTGCGATCGAAAGGGAACTGTTAGCCGTAGTATGGGCGGTCGAGCAATTCCGACCCTACGAGTTCGGACGGAAGTTCACCATAAAGACAGACCAAAAACCACTTTTATGGGTACATAAGCTCCAAGAAACGTCCGCCAGTGTGACCAAGAGGAAAGAGAAGCTAGCTGCATACGACTTTGAGGTAAGACATGTTAAGGGCACTGAGAACGTGGTAGCCGACAGCTTGTCGCGTCCTATTGAGGTGACTACAGGGGAACTTACCCCAACACGAGTGAAACTGGAAACAAGAAATCAAGTCTTAATCAACTAATTAGTCTTTATCAACTAGCACCAACATCAGCTCATCCTGGAGAGAGGTAACAGGCTATCAAGGAAGCTTCATCAGTATGGACAAATAATGACGGCTACAATACAACGAGGGACTGGGACAAAGCAAGATGATTGGGTGAAATTCCTTAACGAGATGTTGCATCGAGGAAAGGAGTATGCAGTGTACTCTGAGGACACATCGTGGTTAGAGGACTTTGAAAAAGCGTGGAAGGAAGGACAGTTAAATGAAGGAGTCCATCTAGTAATTTACAGCTCAAGAGTAACGACCATTGAGGACCCAAGAGAGGAGCATAAAATAATTAAAAGTTACCACTCGGGTAAAACAAACCATCGAGGCTTAGCGGAAACACTTGCTAGACTGGAAAGGGAATACTATTGGTTGGGAATAAAAATGACAATAGAAGATTTCATACGAGAATGCCCAGTATGCGGTGCGGCAAAGTACGACAGAGCCCCATTACGGACAGAACAAATGCTAACCCCAACACCTGAGAACCACGGTGAGGTAGTAGAAGTAGACATCTTCTATTTTAACAAACAGAAGGTGCTCACCACCATTGACGTATTTTCAAAATTAGCTTCTGCCAGAATAATACCCAATAAATCCGCTGAGACAATCAGACAATGACTTCTTTGGTACACAGGTCAGCAGGGATGCCCGAAGGAGTTTAGAATGGATCGTTGATGTGAGTTTGTTAATGCAAAAGTGAAAGATCTTCTGAAAGAATTAGGCACGTAGGCAAAGGAATGGAAGGCGAGGAAGCTTTAGCTAGGACAGTGTTGACCTACAACGAAAGCATTCACTCAGCAACAGGATATACACCACTGGAGGTTGGGAAAAGTAAACCCTATGGAGATCAGAAGGAGACTCGATGAGGAGAAACAGCGACGGGTAACAACTTACTATCAACGTTTGTCGGATAAGCGGGCGGAGCTAATTAACGTGCGTATGCGTATGCATGACTATCGACGAAACCCATGCAAGCGAAGGAAATCTGATGTACGTTTCTTAGGGCATTGCAGAGTTGTGGAGGTACTTGACAAAAATAGAATAAAGGTGGTTTTGGAAAAGGAGGGAGCTCGAACTGTAGTCGTTCATCGGCAAGACTTAATAAGTACTGTCCCTTAAGACTACGGATTACCATTATAATTATGTTTATTTGTTATATAAGTTTATATGTTATTTTGTTAATTTTTTTTTTTTATTATTGTTTCTTTTTTTAAAATTATTTATNAGGTACACCAATCACCAATCCCAGGTACCTCACCATTCAACATTTTTGATCTTTTAGTGTTCCCTTTCCCTCTTTTTAAGATTTATGTATCACACAGTTTATATCGAGTTTTTTTGTGAAAATCAATGAGGGATTCAAGTGATTATGACGAATATGAGGAGAATATTACTCCTCCCGAAATAATTTTGGCACAAAATACAACTAATGAATTAATGTCATCTTTATTAAAAGAGAAATAAGAACTTACAGTAAGTTTTTTTTTTTTTGTTATCAAAATTTAAGAATTGTAGATAAAGTATGTGTGAAAACGACATTTTGCATTGCTCGTGTGGTTTTACTACCCTCGCTGTCGCTTGGGTGCATATTCCACACTCTGCAAAATGCTACTTTCCGCACTAGACGCGTAATATACTATTACTAACACAGGTGAGGAAAAGTAAAATAGGCAAAAGTTTAAGAAAATACATTAATTATGCATATACATTAAAAAAAAGTGATTCAGAAGGCAATGTGAACAAGTCAATTTTTCGAATAAATTTATTTTTGTCGAATAAATAATATTGGTTTTGAATACATATATCGGCTAATGGCATTGGAGTAGCTAGGCTTGGCTTATCTCCAGCTAAAAATAAAATAGACCTCAGAAAAAAATCTGTTGGTGCAACAACAGAATTTTGAGTCATTAACAAAGGCATTAATTTTGAGGCATTGGGGCATTAACAAATATGTACGATATAACTCATACTAAAATTTTTCTTATATCAGTAGGCAATCTTCAAGAATAGTTAATTATTTTCTATTAGTTAGATGATTAAGGTTTTCGTAGTTACCTTAAATTATTTTTGAACAAAATATTTTATCATATTTTACCATTAAACTAATTTCACCCCGGCTGAGAATCGAATCTTACCTCTCACTCTTTACATTTATAGCTGTTCTCTCAGTAGAGAGATTTTTCCCCGAAAAAAACGACTCGTGTTTTAATAGTTTTTAAATCTAAAACGTCGGAACCGTTTTCGATGAATATTTTTAAGTTTATAAAGAGTAGCGCCTCCAAACATATGACATACTTCGTACGATATTTTGGAAGATGTATGGTAAATTTAATAAAATCGGTCAAGTGTTTTAAAGCTCAATGCGCCTGTACAGCCGACAGAAATAGACAACTGACAACAAACAACAGATAATAGAAATTTTTTACAAACCTTTGTTTGATCCTTATGACCTCAAAACGTATAAATCCATAAAAATGTCAAACCCGAATTTTTACGGTATCGCAATTCTTTTTATGTAGAGGAGTAGGTTGTCCCTTAGACAATTTTGTTTATATAAATCATGAAGAATTGGAGGAAACATGAGCTTGCTATCATGAACTTTGGGTTCTTAAATCGATATACAATAGTCACGAAAAAAAAATATATACAATAGTCACAATCTACAAAAGGGAAAGTTCGGGTTCGGAATAAGTTTCCATTTATTCCGCCGCTTAAATATACACCTGCCAATTACATCCATTGCATCTGCACTTCTGTTCTATACTTCTACTTTTGTGTGCTTCCTTTGAACTATTCCAGAAGAGTCTTTTAATCTCTACGACATAAACCTCCGGCCCTTAGTACTGGTTGTCACTGTGACTCGAAGAAAATGAATGCGTCTGTTAAATAAATACTGCTGATTAAGTATTTCAATGAGGGAGCCAGCGTGACCGTGGTGCTCTAGGCAATCACCTAGCAATCAGTGATTCGAGGTGAATCAAGGTAGTGGATTCGATCCTGTGCACCGATTTAGCTCACTATAGCTCACTAATGACAACACGTAAAGGTATGACGTGGGAAGTGGCTTCACCACTAAAGACTCTACTCTCAAGAGTTAGTAGTGTAAAGGTATGACGTGGGAAGTGGCTGGAATTCTCCACCACGGGGTTAGTAAAATGGGCCCAACTTGGTCTAATTGCCAGGGTGAACAAGTGGTTCATCCTACCCGTCTAACCATTACAAGTCAAAAAGAAAAATCATCAGAATAGAAGGAATCCATTGTCCATACATACAGTGGTCATTTTATAAAAATTAAATCAGTTATCACAAGTGGAATAATTTCACTTTTAATGCAAAAATATAGGTTTTATAAAAAAATCGTTCAGCTCATAAATAATACATTGAGATTCGCATTATCAAATTAATGATTAACTAGGAAGAGCATGCTGATAAGAGTGCTTGATAAATAGCAGCACTCTATAGATATTCAAAGAGGCTCAAGGTTCACTATAGACTAGACTCTAGACGCAGAACTCTCCCGTATACCGCGTAGTTTTTTATTTAGGAAGATCATGCAGGTAAGAGATTTTGATAGATAGCAGCACTTTCCCCTGTACCACATTTATTATTAATTAGGAAGAGAATGCAGGTAAGAGAGCTTGATAGATTGCAGCACTTTATGGATATTTAAAGAAGGCTCCAGTTTCACTATGGTCTAGGTGCAGCACTCCTCCCTAAAGTACGTATATGAATATTACGTATAGAGTACAGGATGATATTCATGGTGAATTTACTTATTTAAAAGGAAATGGGCAATCTGTTATAGATTTGTGCTGTGTCTCTACTAGTCTACTACCAATTATCAAAACATTTATTGTGAGTCCTGAAATAAATTCAGATCATTTTCCTGTTATATTGGTTTTAAATTTAAATAATAGGACCAACAGTGATGAAACGCTACTCCCGATTCCCAAATTAGTTTGGTCTAAGATGGACGAAAGACATTTTAAAAATAAAATTAATAAATCGTTAACAACAATTCAGGAATTGCCGGCAGATAATCAAGAATACACAGAAGTAATTACACAAAGTATTAAGTCATGCGCATCACAAAAACCTATATGTAATTCAGATATACAAATTAATAAATTTAAAAATCCATGGTATGATAAAGATTGTGAAAAGTTAAGAAAGAAAAGTATGGCTTTTCTCCAAATATTTCGGAAAAGAAACTCGGATTTAGTGAAAAAATATTACTTAACGGCTAAAAAAGATTACAAAAAATTATGTATAAATAAAAAAATATATTTCTTTAGTAATATTAAGTCTAAATTTGAAAAAACGGAAAATACTAAACAATTTTGGGAAACAGTAAATCTTTTTAAGAAACCTAAACCTAAAACAAAACCACTAATTTCGTCAAATGAATGGATTAACCATTTTAAAAAACTTTTAAATACTGAAAATGATATTCATATGGAGTATGCCAAACCGTTAATAGAAGTAAATTCTCTAGATAAAGATATTACAGTCAGTGAAACAATTAACGTAATTAAAAAATCAAAAACGGGCAAAGCACCAGGAATGGATGGCATCCCATATGAATATTATAAAAATTTACCTAAGATTGGATTCGAGCTAATAGCAAAATTATTTAATCAAATTTATCAAAATGGAAAAATCCCGAATTCATTCAAAAAAAGTTTAATCCACCCGATATTTAAAAAAGGTGACAAGGACATGCCGACTAACTATAGAGGAATATCATGCATAGATACATTAAGTAAACTGTTTACAGGAGTCTTACAAAATAGATTATCTGAATGGTGCGAGGATAATAATATTATTAACGAATTCCAGGCGGGATTTAGAAGCGGATATTCAACTGTAGATCAGCTATTCAACATAACCAATATAGTTCAGTTACAACTTAAACATAAAAGAAGAAAAGTTTACGTTTGTTTCGTAGATTTCACTGCTGCATTTGATTCCTTACTTCGTACCGCTTTATATTATAAACTTTATAACCTTGGTGTATCGACTAAATTCATCAATATTATTGAAAACTTATATGAAGGCTCTAACTCATCAGTATGGTGTAACGGCAGCGCATCTCAGGATTTTCAAACAAATATGGGGCTTAGACAGGGATGCTTGATAAGTCCACTATTATGGGCTTTATTTATCAACGATATGCATGATTTTATAGAAGGCGGACTTTGGATCAAGCATTGGAATATCAGAGTTCTTAAGTATGCGGACGACATCCTATTGATGGCTACGGAACCAAAAATTTTACAAAAAATGTTAAATAAGTTAGAAGATTATTGTAGACTATGGGGTTTAAAAGTTAATTTACAAAAAACTAAAATCAGGCCCGTTTTAGACGTTCGCTGCGCCCTGGGCACCCCGACAAGATGCCCCCCCCCTCCCCCCCTACTTGCACTTATAATATAAAATTATATTATTAAAAATTAAATCTTTTATGGTAAATATTGCACTCGTATACAAAAACAATTAAGTGTAATAATTAACATTTGGAGTAAAAAGATAATTTTTAAAATACTAATAAATTGACTAAATAATAAATATACAGTTTGTCCCCAGTTCGAGTTACCTATAGATGTAAATGACAAAAATATTTCACTTTGCGAGAAAAAGTTACTCTTTATAATAATTTTCGCTTGTTTTGAAATGAAGAATTTTATTTATCATATTAAAAATTTCGTACCTACTATGTAAACTGCACACAAAAATTACAATTTTCAAAAAAAAAAAAAAAATACCAAGAGTAAAGCGGGGTTATGTTTCATTTTTCTAAAAATGTTATTCTTTATAAAAATTTGGATTTAATATTTTAAAGTAATTAAAGTGTGAAAAAAGACAACTCAGACAAACTTTCTCATACACGAGTTCATAAAAATTTCATCACAATAATCATAAAAATAACTTCACCACGGCGAGAAATCAAACCCGGCCTCCATCTCTCTGCTGTCCGCGTTTAAAGCTATTTTCTCAGAAACTAGATTTTTCCCGGGAAAACGGCTTATATCGTTAGATTCTTATAAATGGACTTCATATTAAAATCTTTTAATCCAAATCGTCGAAACCGTTTTCGAAAATTTTTTTTTAGAGCTTTTGGGAGGTAGCGCCCCCAAATTTTCCATTTCTCCATTTCTCCATTTTCCCATTTCTCGATTTAGCATCGGGGGATGATTTTTCTGAACATGTACACTGAATTTTGTAAAATTCGGCCAAGTAGTTTAGCCTCCACGCACGTGCACAGACGACAGACACACGCAGACTGACAGACATTTTTTAAAAACCATTTTTTGGACTCACTCATCCATCCAAATCTCAAGATCGAATATTTATCTCACAATATTTTATCTTTATATTTGAGAAAGTAAAAAATATGTCAGATTTACCCCCTCCCTATTGCCCTCAGTTTGGGTTGCCTATATATGTAAATTCCAAAAAAACAGTAAACTGTTGAGCTTGTCATCACGCATTATAGACCTATTCACTATTTATTTCGGATATTTGGTTTACTTTAAACATTTTCCCATTTATATTTTTTGCCCTTGTAAAGTTTAGACATGCCCCCCCCCCCTTACCTTTAGAGTTGTGCCCCCAA
>KZ653397.1:3884-22815 GCA_001010745.2 Gerris buenoi
TCGGCAAATCTGATAGCACAGGGGCGCACAACTCATAAATCCGGGCCTGAATATGTATAATAATAATAATAATATAATACCAACTGCGTATGTGTGTATATATAGAAGTGTGTATATGTATCTATATAAATAATAATAATGAAAATAAAATAAATAAATACTGACTAAATTGAGAGACGGAGTCCTCTCAATTTAGGTGCTGTGACACCTACTGAGGACTCTCACCACATACATATTTTTTATTATTGTTTAGCTACTGAATGAGAGTTTTTTATAATTAAATTTTTGTGTATTATTATTGAAATTTTAGTACATACTTTTTTAAGTGGTGTAATAAAGAATATTTATTATTATTATTATTATTATTAGTTCTAAAACGTAATATGCGAGTGGAAATTTACATTTTTGAGGGTGAGGGGAAAATAATGAGCGTGGTGGAGGCGCCGCCACTAGCCACCCTCTACCACGCCATACTAGTTTACATTGGGCCATAAGTTAGGCCATAGTATAGAGGTGGCACAAACCATCGCCACGGCACTCGTATGTGAATTGGGCCTAAGGTGTTGTGATAGGCTTGGCTTTGTTTCATAAAGTTCCAGGCTATTTGGAGATTTAAAATTCTTTCTTGACAAATTATTTTGGAACTGAAGGAGCCTGTATCTAAGGCGGAGTTGTTTTAAATTTCTTCTGTATTCTAAGGGTTGCTTGGCTTCTACTTGAAGGTTTTCTACGGGGCTTAATGTAAACGCTCCGGTTGCCAGTAGTATGCACGAGTTGTGGATTGGCTCTAACCTTTTTAAAACCCTTTGTTTCACTGAGCCGTAAATGGCACAACCATAGTCCAGTTTGCTTCTAACTATCTGGTGGTAAATGTAGAGAAGTGATTGCATGCCCGCTCCCCACTTAAGTCCACGTAACATTCGCAGTAAATTTAAGTCTTTAATACATCTAGCTCTAATTTGCTCTATATGGGGTTTTCAAGTTAGCTTTTGATCTTATGTAAGTCCAAGGTAGAGCACTGTAGTCACAAAGGTTATTGGATGTCCACCTAAGAAAAGTCTAATTTATGTTGATTGAGGTCTTTACCTACTATTCATTTTGCGTCTAAATGACATCACTGTACTTTTGAGGGTGAGAAGCTATGACTATTTCTTTTA
Organism: Gerris buenoi; assembly: GCA_001010745.2. NCBI lineage: Eukaryota > Metazoa > Arthropoda > Insecta > Hemiptera > Gerridae > Gerris > Gerris buenoi. Next base: position 5,042 of record KZ653397.1, read on the forward strand.
GTCCAATTATTCATTCTTTCTATACACGTCTGTAAAACAGCGTGGCACTTTTATGGCATTTCTTCAATCTTTTGATCTTAGATAAATCGTCATGTCATCTACAAAGAAGCATTTTTCTTCACCTGTTTGTATAACTTTTTCTACCTTAATGACAGCCAGAATAAATAGGGTTACAATTAAAAACTGCTCCTTGTGGGACTCCATTTTCTTGTACTTTTGGTTGCAAAAAGGTGTTACATAGTTTAACTATAAATCTTCGCTCAGCTAGGAAGTTCTTGATAAATGTCCTTTATATCCATATTTCTTTAGTTATTGCAATATGAAGTGTCTCCAGGTCTTATCATACGCTTTTTCGTAGTCGAAAAATATCCCTTTTGTTTCTTTGTTTTGTACAAAACCATCTTGAATATAAGTAGCTATTCGAACCAGCTTATACAGTAAATCGTAGATATGTTTTTCCTAAATCTACTTTGGTATTTTGACAGCAGATTTTTAGACTCTAGTTCCCAAACTAGTCTCAAATTTAACATTTTTTCTAGAAGTTTCCCTAACGTGTTAGAAAGAGCTATAGGCCTGTAAGATGTCGGGTCTGTCGGGTTCTTCCCTGGCTTGGGAACTGGAATGAGAATTGAAACCCTCCAGTCTTCAGGGTACTCAGTCCAAAGAATATTGTAGAGTTTTAGCAGATACCCTTTGAATTTAAGAGGCAGGTTTTTAATGATGTGAATTTTATCAGGGCCATGTACTGTTAAATTTTATGATTTTATGGCTGTTTCTAGTTCCCAAATGGTGAAATTAGTATCGTATTGCTCCTCATCTGTTTCGTTTTTATCAAATAAATTGCGGCTTTCTGCGATCGACTTTTTTGTTTCAAATTCTTGAGGGTATGACTTATTGGGGCTTACATCAGCAAAGTGGTTTGCTAACGTTTCTGCTACGTCTTGGTGATTTGTAATTTCTTTGTTAGCAATTTTCAGTGATGGGATGGTGACAGAATTTGGTTTTCCTGAAATAGATTTTACTTTTTAACTGGTGTGTCTTGATTGATTGATAATATGTAACACTTCTCCATGATTTCGTTCTAGATTCTTTGAATATGTCTGTTCAATAAAGATGTTCGATGAACACAAAAAAGTTCTTTATATTTCAATTAAACAACAAATGAATAATCTGACAATTACAACTAAAACTTTCATAATAAATTTTGAATTCATTTTTAGGTTTTTGGTAGTATTCATACTACGGAACATTTAAATTTTAATTTAAATCAAATTATAATTATTATTAACTACGGGAAACAATCAGAGAAAAACANGCACAAAAGTTCTTTTTATTTAAATTAAACAAGAAAACTATTTTAAAACCTGACAATGACAACTTAAAAACATGTCTAACAAATTTTGATATAAAAGTCACAATAAAATGACAGATATCTAACATCCTCCCACCTCAAGCCTCGGTACTTACCGGTGCTTGATCGTCAAGTCTGTCCAGTTCAAGTTTATAAAGTCTCTGTGCTGGTCGAGTCAGTGGTCCTGTAGCCGTTCTTAACCTTACCACTCTTACTCTACCATCCCTACCAGGTCTTACTTCCTCAACTCTGGCTAAAGGCCAGTCTAATCTCTTTTTGTTGTCATCTCCCACCAACACCACTTCCCCAATCTTTAGAGATTGACCAGTGTCTTTATCTTTTTTCCATAGGGCTAGCTGTCCAAGGTACTCATTCCTGAACCGGCGTCGCAGACAATCTCTTACTTTTTTCCGATAAAGAAATCTTTTGTTCAAGCTGATTGACTGCTCAACCAAGTCAAGGTCTGGCACACCTGTCTCCCTAATCCCATTCATAAACATTGCTGGCGTAAGTGCAGTCAGGTCATCTGAGTTCTCAGTCTGATATGTCAATGGTCGTCTGTTTATTGTAGCCTCACAGTCACATAATACTGTACTAAGTTCTTCGTACGTCAGTCTAGATCGTCCTAACACTTTCCGTAGTAAGTCTTTGACAGTCCTTATCAGCCTCTCCCACCAACCACCCCACCATGCTCCTGTGGGGGGGTTAAACCTCCAATCAATTTGTCGTGCTGTCGGGTAGTCAGTGATTCTTTCCCAGTCTAACTTTGCCAATCCATTGTTCGTCCCTGTAAAGTTTGTCGTATTGTCACTGTAGATTGTTGAGGGTCTTCCTCTTCTTGAAATAAATTTTCGTAGACCTTGTAGAAAGGCTTCTGTTGACAAGCCAGAGAGTACATCTAGTAACTCTCTGTATACCGCACATTGTGTACAGGCATATCCACGCTTTTTCACCTTTTCGAAGTTAAAGTGGTCCAGCAAGATCCACTCCTACTACCTGAAATACTTCAGCGTCTCGCACACGAAATTTCGGCAAAGCTATTTCTGGTGTTTCTACTTTCTTTGCACTATATCATCTGCAAACTTTACACTTTGTCACTAATGATCGTGTAGACCGTCTTCCTTGAGTATTCCAAAATCTTTCTCTCAAAATGCCAAGAACTGTTTGTGCTCCTGCATGGTTGTTTTGAATATGAACATATCTAATAAGTCTTTCTACGACTGGATGCTTCGATGGTAATATTATGGGATACCGGAATTTCTCCTTGTCTTCTCGCTCTACTATTCTCGTTTTTACTCTGAGCACTCCCTTCTCGTCTGTAAATACTGAAGATCCTGAAAATTTATTCATTAAATCTGTTTTTACTTCGTTTTGAACCATTTTGAATATAAACATCTCTGCTTCTAATATTTCTTCCAAAGTAAGTTCTCCTCGTCTCCTATGATTAACATATTTCAAATATGAAGATATCTCAAAACCTTTGCAACCATTCTCCGAATCTTATTATAGTTAGAATAGTAAGAATAGTACTAATCAATATCCATCTCTGTAACATTAAGTGCCGATACAATCCCTTTTTTTCTTTTCTGCCATAATTTGTTCTTCATCGCAGTTATATACTTGTACAGGTCATTTGTCCGCTGACTCTTTTAACCTATTGAGGCCCTCCCACCATCTTGATTTTTTATGTGCTTCCGGAGAACACCCTCTGCATGGTAGGTCTGCTGGATTGATTGCTTCTGGCACGTGTAACCACCTTGAAACGCCACTCAGTTTATGTATTTCTTGAATTCTGTTCCAAACAAATACACACCACTGGTTATCTCTTTTTATCCATGACAGCTCCGTAGTCCAATCAGACCACCAAAACACTTCAAGATTCTCGAAGTTTCTTCTTCGTAGTTTTATAATTTCCAAATTTTTCCGCATTCCAGCTGTGAGCCTTGCTCCAATTGTCACTGCTATCAATACTAGCCTAGGGATCGTTATTTTCTTTCGAGGTGCTACCCGCGCTCTTGCTTCTACTAGCTGTAAATTAACATTATCTTTTGTTTCTGTTCTTAACCCTCCTCTATAAACGTTGTCACTAGCCACACAAACATAAACGTTGGGTCGCATCTGACCCGGTACTTCATAACTTCAACTATTGAGCCAGGGAAACAATAATGCATGACTATTAACATTTATTCAAGTTTATTAAACTTATATCTAAACTATCTCGAGTGATGAATAACGAAAACAACTTCACTTTATCGTTGATCCCCCGTGTATTCCCATTGGGTGCAGAAAGGTGTGGCAAAGAATTTGAGGCAGGCGTTCCTGAATATGGTGAAATCAGAGGCTTATCTGTCTAGTCTCCCCAATTTCAAAATTTTGTGTTACATAGACATTATTATGAGAGTTTTCAAAAATTAAATCACTAGTATAATAAAAAATAAATCTTCATCTACATCACTATTAGACAGCACATCATCAAATTCTGAGGCTATCTCGTTGATTTCGTCGTCTAAGTTTTCATAATTGTCCTTGCCTCCATCTTAATACCACCTATATTTCATCTATTGAGGTGAAGACAACTTTTGAACTCCTGGAAACCATGTTTCCAGAAAATGAAAGTCGGAAAAAATATAGAATTTTAGTATAAGTTAGGAACATTATAATAAACCATGGGTCATATTCAACCCAAATAGAGGAAGAGCGATCTTGAAGGGCGAGTTAAGCAATGATGATACTTACCTAATTTGATGATAGTTGGTCCAAGCTATCTTTATGAGTTCCGAAGGAGTGAAACCAGTGAAGAAAAAAGTCGAAAAGATTCTACAATTTCCTAAGCCAGAAATTATTCAACAACTTCGCCGATTCATAGGCATGATAAATTTCTACCACCATTTCATCAAAGGAATCTCACGGCTGCAAGCTCCACTTACAGCATTAATAAAAGACTCGAGGAAAAAAGACAAAAGATTGGTTAAATGGAACGCTGAGGCCGAAGAAGCGTTTGAAAATAGTAAAAAAGCCGAAGCTACAGCATTGGCATTCCCAGCAGCGAACGGAAAGCTCTCACTCATGACTGACGCTTCAGACGTTGCCTTGGGAGCAGTTTTTACACCAAAAAACTGAAGACAGCCACAAACCTATCGGATTTTTCTCGAAGAAATTATCACAGACTCAAAAACGTTACAGTACTTATGACAAAGAATTACTCGCTATTTACGACGCCGTTAAATATTTTCGACATTTACTAGAAGGAAGACAATTCACTATTTACACGGGCAAAAACCTTTGACGTACGCATTTAATCAAAAAATTGACAAATGTTCACCTAGGCAGATCAGACAACTTAACTTTATAAGCCAATTCACAACTGACATACACGTTTCGGGACAAATCAATGACGTTGCAGACTGTTTATCGTGAATAGAGACAATTTTTACTGGTAAAACAATTGACTATGACAACCTAGGAAAATTACAAAAGACAGACAATGACTTACAAAAATGTTTACTGGATAATTCTAAAATAAAATTGAAATTAACCCCAATCCCTGGCATAAAAGAACAAATATATTGTACCACAGATGACAGAATATTCATTCCGCATGAACTTAAAAAACAAGCATTTGATGCAGCGTACACAGCCATTCTCATCCCGGACATCGAGCAACATCTAAGATGATACGACAACGCTACATCTGGTCAAGCATGAACAAAGACGTCGCCAACTGGGTTCGAACGTGCATCGACTGCCAGAAGAACAAGATCCAACGTCACACCAAGTCACCTATCGGAGAGTTCAAAGACACTCCTCAGTTCCGAAACGTACACGTGGATCTGGTAGGACCACTACCACCATCAAACGCCAATCGATATCTACTCACATGTATAGATAGATGCACGAGATGGCTAGAGGCTATTCCTCTCGGGGATATCACAGCGGAAACAGTCGCTAAGGCATTTTACGAAAATTGGATTGCTAGGTTCGGCAGTCCAGAAACAATTACTTCCGACCAAGGTCGACAGTTTGAAGCTAAACTTTTTAACAATTTACTTAACATATGCGGGATCAAGAGGATTCATACGACAGCATACCATCCGGCTGCAAACGGTATGGTTGAATGTGTCCATCGTACATTAAAAGCTGCTTTGAAGTGACATCCTAAACAGCAGTGGACTGAAGCACTCCCAACTGTTCTACTGGGACTCAGAACGGCTTACAGAGAAACACTAGGAGCCAGCTCTGCAGAAGCTACTTACGGAGCATCACTTAGACTTCCTGGTGAACTATTCATCCCTTGTAAAGGAAATAAGATTGAAGAAGGGTACATCGAAAAGTTAAAAAACTACATGTCCGACATGCGGAGACCTGCACAACATCACGGTTCTCATCAAGTATACGTGCATCCTGATTTAAAAACATGTACACACGTTTTTATCAGGGTAGATTTGGTGAAGAAACCCCTGGAACCCCCTTATGAAGGACCTTACCAGGTACTAACAAAAAGTACAAAAGCAGTTGAAGTAGACGTTTGTGGAAAACACAAATGGATTTCCATCGACCGGCTAAAACCAGCCAACCTCCCTATGGAAGAAAAACAACGAAAAGTTAAGTTCAAATTTTAGCAACGTGCAAAAACACTCAGGGGGGAGGTATGCAGCAACCCTGCATTTTATTATTTTTATTTATTTTTAAAAGAAAAAATGTCAATTTTTTTCAGTCAGATTTTACGGTGCGGACATAAAAAATATTTTCAATTAAAACAAATTATTTATTTCTAGTGTAGTGCCGTAGAGTGATTAGAAAGGTACCTAGAGTCTTGTGACCCTGATGGAAAGGGAAGAGGAGAAATGCACATTTATTTGTTACTCGGGTCGGATTCGACCCGTACTCCCACCTCTTCCCAGCAGAGACTTCTCTATAGTGGTAGTTAAGCCAGTGGCGCGATGCCGCGTCAATTAGGGACCTGGCAGTGGACAGAGATATGTTGACTTTAGGTTGCGGCAGCTTAGTTCCTTCCTTTGCTAGGACATCGGCTCGTTCATTTCCGCTGATTCCGACGAGACTTGGGATCCACTAAATGACTACGTTGCCACCAAGGCTACACAGTTGTCCTAGCTACGTATGGCAGATCAACACTAGTTCACTGTCGGTAGCTTTATGTGAGCAGATGGTATGAATAGCAGACTGCGAGTCTACGAGGAAGACGATGTTACGGCTGAGTGGCAGGACCCCTTAAGCAGCTTTTGAGATAGCCATAACCTCACCGCCAAATCGTCAATCGTATTTTCGAGCCAGTTCTTTTGCCTTGTCGATAGGTGTCAGTTGCGTCTTCAGCCTTGCTGTTGCTGCTCTATATGAGCCCCAGAAATATCCATTAACTCGTCGGTTCCTTTCCCAAAACTTCAATGAGGCCTTGTCCCAACGTGTCTGCAGGGGCTCGACACCTGCTTGGAGCTCCATTGCTGGGATGGGTGTCGATTTAGCACCACCAGTGATAATTCGAAGTGCTTTGTTTTGGCTATCTTGTTGAGACGGTCAAGGCCTGATTTACTTGACACTTGACAACGCAGAGACTTCACCGCCGTATCCTAGCACTGGTCGTACATATGTTTTGTAGGCTGTGCTTAGTACATCTTGTGTAGCGCCCCATTTTGTAGCAGTGATTCTGCTTAGTAGTCTGAGCCTTTTGTTGCCCTTATCGGCTGCTTTTGCTGCGTGAGCATTAAAAGATAGTTTACGGTCCAGTGTGACTCCTAGATAAGAAGATAAATTTTCATCTTTTAAGGGGCGGTTCTTATACCTTAGAGTGTAGTATCTATGGATTGTAGACATTGTAAAAACTTGGTAAACAGTTTTGTCCGTGTTAACAATCATCTTGTTTGCCGTAGTCCAGTGCTCAAGGCTATATAGTGCACTGTTTAGAGCCTGCTCAAGACCTGCGTGGTTGCTGCTGGTGGCCCAAATGATAAGATCATTAGCGTACAGCAGCGCTTCGACTCCAGGAACAAATTTTACTGCTGCTAGGACATCTTTTATCATGATGTTGAATAGTAAGCAGCTAATAACAGCTCCTTGCGGTAGGCCATGTCGCTGTGTCTTGTAATTTGAACCTGTCAGGAAGTGAAGCTAAACTTGATGTGAGAACATATGAATTTGTTTCTTGTAAAGAGCTGCTAATTTTCCGATTGATTCTATAAATATATACAGTTCCTCCTCAGAAGCTTAGGAGTTCAATTATCTCGTCAAGGGGTACTGTGTTTAAATCTTGGCAAGTAATAACCTCACGGACTCTATTAAGAGTTTTGTGAGGCTCTACAACGAGAGGCAAATGTATATTTCGAGGTATTTTTTTATTAGCGTTTCCCCTTGTTCTGTTGAGAATGTCTCGATAAGAAGTGATCCATCTTTTAGTTTTGTTTTTTTTTTGTTTTTTTACAGCACCACAGGAAGTTGTAAGTAATTTTTCTAAGAGAAACTTTGATACATTACTTATAGACTCTCCGTCAGCTGTATTTACTATTAAAAATAACAAGTTCGGTTTAGGGGCTGTGGGTGTGGGTGTAAGAATCTTTTCATTGGTCGTCTATGATCTTTTTTATTTCTTTTTACATTTAATTCATTTTGACTTTGGCTATCAAACATTAAATTTGGAAGGCCCCCTTGGATCAGGAGGCTTGAGATTATTCCTTCTTACCTTTTAATGTTGCTCTTTTCTTTGCCTGTAATGTACTTTTTTTTTTCTTTTATCTGCTTTTCCGTTGGATATGTTTTTTGTATCAACTCGTAATTATTTTTTCTGAACTTATTAAATACTGATCCATTTCTAACACTAAAAAAAACAAAAGAAAACAAAAAAAAATAAATAAAATAAAACAATCGGGTAAACGGTACCTCGGAACTTTTTCTCACTTCAGAGCCCACTAAAGTGGCCTCTCACATTAGTTCCTCCTGCTGCGAAGCAGGAGAAAGCAGCATTGGACGTGGTCAGTACTTGGATGGGATTTGGGTGACCGTTCTGAACTAACTGATTTATTATCATTCCTAAAAAAAACCCTTGTTTTTAATACCTATATTTGATTTAAATATTTGAAGCTTGGCGGTATTTTGTCAGATTTAAACAAACTTTGACGTCATCAAAATTATCGCACTAATAATCATATTCGCTTATAACATTTAAACTAATTAATGGAATTTCATCGGGTTTTTTGATATTTGTTTCTTAATTTTGCCGGTTCCAACGATATGCTATATGTTAAAAACCTATTTACTTTCGGTATTATTAACCGTCAAAGTTTAAAAATTCAAAAATTGATATCTTCAAAATGGCGGCCAATATCAAAATAAAATTTGGTGGGCTTGTTTGCCATAGAGAGAGGTACATTCGTGCCAAATTTCAATTCGATCAGGACCATTTATTACGATTTTTTTTAATTTTTGCTGACTGAGCAAACTGGGTTCAAGATGGCGGAAAAAGTTGATTTTCCGGGTGGCACCACTACTACAGGTAAGGACTGAGTTTCAACTCTCTAGGTTAAATACCTTGGGCGCTACGATGATAACACACATACACAAACGCCATGCTGAAAACCACTCAGGATGTCTTAAAAACACCCAAAACGGATAATTCCGTTGACATCTCGGAAAAAANCCGCGCTACAATATAACACACACACACGCATACGCACATTCAGACGTCATGCTGAAAACCACTCAGGATGTCTTAAAAACACCCAAAACGGATAATTCCGTTGAAATATCGAGAAAAAATTTGTTGGTGAAAACAATACTTTTCCTACTATAGGTAGTGAGGAAAAGTAATTAAGATACTTACTTCTGAAATCATCAGCGTTACAAATATTATAAAAGCAGGAACATTGATGTATCCTTAATTAAATACAATTGTTAATCATGTTTCGATTACATTTTATTAAGGAAGTTTACGCATTAAACTAGGTGAAAATGTAATGAGTTAACATTTCTATCTAGTCGCTCTTCTAACTGGTAGTCAGCCATCACTCTTTTGTTGACAAACTTGAGGATAACTCTCAGTTATAATAATCTTTAACACAAGTTGCTACATAATTATTCTACGATGCTATTACGTTACAAGACGTATAGAACTATCATTATAAATTATAAACTGTTCGTTACCGCCATAGATACAACATATTGAAATGATAAGGATGAGTATAATTTCAAAAGCTAAATTAAGTTTAAGTTGCCTCTCTGAGCCAACAATGCCAGACTACTTTTAGGGCAATATATGCAAACAAAAAGTTTAAATAATAATGATTTTTAACAAGAAGTGGTCGGTCCATTATAACTCTTACAAAATTTCTCATTTACATAATTTCTACGTCCTGTATATTTTATTTGTTAGTTGTTTCAGGTTTTTATGGTTACACAAAATCTAAAGGTTTACACAATTTTAGCAAAGAGCTTAAAGCATCACTGTTAAAATACGAACCTAGAAAGCCACTATTTTCTCATCAAATGCAGCTCAGAACTGAACATTAGTTACAGAGTTACGAACTTCAAAAATATAAATCCTCTATCTAATTTGCTGTTTGTCAGCGTTAAGCAAACTAATACATTACATTAGAGGTTGAAAATAAGGAATGGAAAGAGAACTAAATTCATTAATATAGTCAAGTAATAAAAAGAATCAGAAATTGCTGCATTGAAAAAGTTCCATCCTTTTTATTTTATTAAATAAGTCATATCTTATATTTAAGTAGGCCATTTAAGAGAACACATTTGTTACCTTCACACGCATATAATTTCACTCAAATTAGATATTTGTTTGGAAAATTTAGACAGGCAAAATGATTGTTACAATTAGTCACCCTTTTTACTTTTTTTTTTAACTGGGATGAGGTATGCCTTTTTTTATTACTTTTGTGATAAATTGGATTTAAAAGAGAAAATATAAAACCAATTTTATATAAAAAAAATGTATTAGATGAAGTTATGAAGACTGTCATTGCAAATTTAATCAATCGAGTTGGCAATGAAGTTTTTGTAGTAAGCCATATTTTATATCCAACGAATTAGGTACTAATAAAGAACGAGAGAAGCGGAACGAACTTAGGTCAAATAATCGTAATTTAGATGTATGGTCACATAGTTCAAAGTTATATTTTTGTTTCCCGGATTTACTTCTAAAACGAACTCTGAATGCAGATAACTTCCCACTGGATTCATTCCAAAATGTCAAAACTGAGTTTACTTAGCGAGACTTAATTTAATACAGAGCAACTATTACTTTTATCTGAAATAAAATATAATTTTCAAATTAACCAGATAAAAAAAAATTAACCGCTTACAAAATACAATAAATAAATAAATAAAAACACCGGCAGGCATGCAAGACTACTTATTTTAAGTAACCAACAGGGAATTTGTTGAAATTAGTACGTTTCTATAGTAAATCTTATGAATAAAAATATCATTGTTTTGACTTCTTTAATTTTATTAGTCTGGTTAAAAATAAGGAATCATTTTTAGAGTCCGAGGACAAACTAAGGACTCTTATAATTTCCTGCGTCCCAACTCAGAAAATTGAAACATGAGTTATATTTGAAGTAATTACCCAAATGAAAAATATAAGGAAGCCCGACTAAAACAAACATTTTTGACCGGATATGAGTAATGAAGTTAATAAATGAGAGAATGAGATGCTCTGAGTACAAATAAACATACAAATATTTGGTTTCGTTTTTGTAACAATACATCTTTGCACTATGAGTCATTAAAAATAATCACATTAATTTTTGTTTTAAGGAACAGAAAAAAAAAAAAATATAAGAAGAATGTCACCCCTCTCCGAAAAAATTGGTGAAATGCATATGCAGTGCAGAGTGTCCAGCTAATATGGAACAGCGAATATCTCCTGAGCCATGATAGGTATAAAGATGCGGTTTTCAGGGTTAAAGATAATGGCTATAAATGCGCTTCTAGAACATATGCTGAACATTTTCTGTTCTGTTGAGCCGAAGTGTGTGCAATTTTCATAATTAAAAAAAAGTGAAAAGGAAGAAACATTTTTACGACTAGTTTTAAAAAAATAAGATAGCTAAAATAAGATTTCTTTTACTCATAACATTTTTTCGCTCCGAGCATTGGTTTGCCGTCTGGAGAGCCCTGAACTTGCTAAATTTGAAACTTTGTCTATTTTACAGCTAAAATAATGAATTTAGGAATCATGATACAAAATGTTCTTATTTTTAGTCATAGAATCCAACTCCAATCTAAAATGCATGCCTTATTATGTAACCATTTATTAATAAATTTATTTTATTTTTTTTGCCAAAAAAAGGTATTTATCAGGGCTCAAAAATAGATCAAAAAATACCAATAATGCATGGTTTGATTGCATTTGCATAAGATTGGATTTGGATTTTACGACAAAAAAAAGAACATTTTATATTTTGATTTTTGACTGACTTTGTTAAATTGCCTACGGACCTTTTAGTTTTAAATATTTATTATGTCACATAACATGAGTTTTCATAACACCAATAATATACCATAACGAAATTTAACTTCTCACATTAAACAAAAATTTAATCTTTACAGCTATGTAATTTTTGTAGCTTTTTCCATTCATAACATAGAAAGGATTAAATTACTGATTTTTATTCAGCTTTTAAATTGCGACTGAACTTTCAGCTATGCTTCATATTAATTTAAGTTTAATTTTCAATATAGCCAGTAATATATTTTTCTTTGGCATCTTTTAATTATTATAGGTTGTATTTATTTATTGTTAATTACCAGGGAAAGGAATTTCTAAACAATGGTTATGATACTCAATTCCAACAAGCCAGTATATTAACCAAGTTTAGCTGAAAGTTACCAGAGGCGTCTTTTCTCGTCCCTACAGCTTGTAAATCAATGGAAAAGCTAAGAGGATTGAATCTTGTTTTCAATAAACAATCCTTTAGTGGTTAGTATCTGGAGAATTTAATTGTACTCAAGTGACTGGCTTTTGATCGAAGCTTTATTGATCGATTTGCTACTTGGATGGTTTCATAGCTTTGTGATAAGACTCTGCTAAGCTCCGGAAAATCCTTTCCGTTTTCATGATAGGTGTATACCATGAACCTCGTTGGCAAAAAATTAATAATCATTGCTTGTTAATATTATAATCATTTTATTTTTGTCTAATGAAGAGATTAATGTAAAATAGTGGATGCATCAAGCTAAACTTGAATTTGCAGAAGTTAAGCAGGTTCATCCTAATGTCCCCTGCAAATTAAATTAACTATTTGAAAATTAAAAATTAGATATAATAAATGAGATAATATATAAGAAATATCAGTAGAAGAATAGTACACATAATACACACTACTACACATAATATGCTAAAAAAAGAGAAAAATGCAATTTTAAAATGTGTAAATTATTTTTCCGAAATATATATAATAACTAGTTTAAAAATGAAATCTATTTTCCGTGATATTGATGTAAATTAATTTAATTTAGCTAAAAATTAAAAAAAAAAAAATGTAAAAAATTACCTGCAATACCCTTATAAATAAATTTTATAATAACTTATATTAATTAAATGAAAAGGATGATGCCCCGACGAATAGTTGTAGAACATTAAGAGCATTTTACGCAAGGCAAAGAAGGTAATATTTTTCAAAGTATCACGGTTTATCGTCAAGAAGTGATGAAAAGTGCAACTTACGGCTCTACATTGTAGTTAACTAAAAACAGCTTCACAAATATACCGGGATTACAAATTTGAGGTTTTCTAAATTATACCGATTCTGAATCTATTTTTTCTGCAATAATGCTAAAACTAAAGCTATTACTATAAAGGTTCACTTAAGAAGCTTTAGATACAATTTTAAGATTTACAGAGAAAAAAAAAGCAAATAAGAGCTAGGTAGGAACGAAGGTCCCTTTTATTAAATATAAATTATAAAATTACAGTGCTAAATACAGGGTGGCACAAAAGTATGGAAACCCTTTAATAACACGTCAGAAATTCATTTTTTTGAAAAAGTTAAATACAAAGTTTCAGGATTTTTCCTTAGCTATTCTATGGTGACCTTGAATTTTACCTTAATCTTGCCCTTCAGGGTCATTTAAAGGTCAACTTTGTTATTTCAAATGGGAACCCCCATTTTTTATTGCAGATTTGAAAAGAGCAGGAAATCGTATGACCTTGACCATGTCCTTGAGCATGACCTTAAAGGTTATTCCAAGGTCAAAATTGTTCTTCCAATGGGAAACTCTAATTTGTATTCCGGATTTCGAAATAACCAAATGATTCCCTTCAACAGTGGCCATGACAATGGCCTACACCACGTCCTTGAACATGACCTTCGAGGTCATTTTAACCCTTCCCCCTCCCTTTTTCTTATTAATTTATTTGTTTAAGTACTTTTATTCAANTTTAAGTATTTTTATTCATTTTCTTCTTAATGATCTAATTTCAGGTCATGGTATAGGATGTGGTCGACCTTCACGAAAAAAAATTGAATAAATGTACTTAAACAAATAAATTAATAAGAAAAAGGGAGGGGGGAAGGGTTAAAATGACCTCGAAGGTCATCTTCAAGGACGTTATGTAGGCCATGGTCAAGGCTACGTTTAAAGGGAATAATTTGGTTATTTCGAAATCCGAAATACAAATTAGAGTTTCTCATTGGAAGAACAATTTTGACCTTGGAATAACCTTAAAGGTTATGCTCAAGGACATGTTCAAGGTCATATTTTACATACAATTTCCTGCTCTTTTAAAATCTGCAATAATAAATTGGGGTTTCCATTTGAAATAAAAAAGTTGACCTTTAAATGACCCTGAAGGGCAAGGTTAAGGTCAAATCCAAGGTCACCATTGAATAGCTAAGAAAAAATCCTGAAACTTTTGTATTTAACTTTTTCCAAAAAAAAATGAATTTCTGACAAGTTATTCAGTGGTTTTCATACTTTTGTGCCACCCTGTATATTTTGATACTAACTACTTATACATTGCGGATTTAGAAAAAGAGACAAAATTTAAAGTAACTATTTGTCCTAGCGGAGTTAAGGCAAAACTAAAAGAATATTATTGAATATTATTATTGAATATTAATATTGAATATTATATTAATATTGAATATTATATTAATATTGAATATTATTATTGAATATTATTATCTTTGAAAAGAGCGTCTTATAATAAATAATGTATTGTTAATCGAGATAAAAGTTAATTTTGATTAGTTTATAGTCAAAGCAGATGGTTGTGGAGAAAAAAGAACTGTCCTATCAACTATCAAAATCAACTCCATTAGCGAATTACTCCAATTAAAATATTATAATATAAAATATAAATCACCAACACTAAAAAATCTCTGCTTGTATCAGGTTGAAATTTTACATGACTGTTTCAATTGCACTTAAGACGATGTGTAAGAAGATTTATTAAAATCGTTACGTTAGAACGTAAGATATCGGCAAAAACGTTGTTTTTTAAGTCAATTTTTAACTGGTAAATTTGCTTGAATTTTTTTTTAACGGAAGAGCAAACAAAAGATTAATTTGATTTTTTAAATAGTCCCGTGTAAAAATTAGGACAAAATTACTTTTTAGATGCACCTGGAGGAACAGGTAATACATTTTAAATAAACTTGTTGGCCAAAGTAAGATCATCGGGGAAAATCGCCATTGATGGAACATCCTCAGAAATTGCAGCTATACAGATAGATGCTAGTGAAACGGCTCATGCAGCATTTAAATTACCTTTGAACACAAAATGTGGAAAAAACAACAGTATGCAATATATCTTTGCAAAGTAAAAATGATAGAGCACTAAACGATTGTCCCGTTATCGTATAGGATCAATGGTCAATGTTAAGATGTTAATTAGAAGCCTTGAACAGAACTTCAAATGAAATTTGCAGACACAAAAAGCCAAGAGGTGAATGGTTTGCAGGAGATTTTAGAAAAACATCACCCGTTATTCCAAGAGGTACATGGGCAGACGAGGTAAATGCATGTATGAAAAGTTCTTCTTTATGGCGTCAAGTTCTAAAAATGCACCTTAAAAATTTGAGAGTATTTTTGAAACGCCTATAATAATATGAAAAATAGCTATAATAGCTTATAATAATATGAAATGATTCCGCTAATATTTTACTTGCAATTGAGAATGAAGAATTAAATGGAAAAGTAAATGTCATATGCATTCCTAAAAATCATTGTAAAACAGTCTCTAATGTTGATAAGTTAATTGAAAAAGTTTATACAGACATAAAAAGAACGGGTGAAAAATCACTACTATGGCTCAGTGAACGAGTAATTCAATCTCCAAGAAAAAAGAGGTGTTAAAACGTTTTTTGTTAATTAATTTAAATTTTTATTATGTTTATATTAAGATCTTTGTCGTATACAACTTTTTATCCTCGTGCTGCGTAATTACAAAATTAGAAAATGTTTTTTTTTATAAACGTGCAGTGTGATTAGGGAAAGAAAATGTTTGAATTTGCGAGGGACAGATAATAAAGAGGGGGGACAGACAAACACCATCATTTACTTGTAATTGATAAATAAGACGCTTTAGAACTTACTTGGACTGGGGGAGACTTGGCTTAACCTATGATCTTACAACTTTTTACTTGGATTATTTTTTTGTATAAGCGTTTTTGTTGGGATTTAATTTTATTTTGTTAGCATCTGGTTAATTTTAAACACATAATATGTACCTACATATAGATAGGAAAGCAAATATAGGGCAAGGACATTATAAGAAATAAATAGCAACAGGAAATAATTATTATCAAGGTAAGAAACGCGGTCAGCGCTCAGTGTTCAATTGAACTATACAATTATCAGATGTACTTGTGCGGACGAGAAGTCCATGTTTACAATCTTTGAGCACAACCTTCAATAAAGATCAATCACATTTATTCCAATATAAAATTCTGTATATGAGAGTAAAATAATTCTTAATTTTGAAGTTATCTACTAGGTAAAGAGCGCTTCCTATATTTTTCTTTTAATTTTTTAAAATAGGCGGTTTTTCAATTAGTCTTGAGTGGGGCAAAGATCCATACAGTTTCGGATTTTTTATTTTTTCCTTTATTTGTATATTGAATTTTACCTGCATAATTTTCAAGTTTTTAAACTATACAAAATTTCAAGTTTCTAGGATTGCTAGAATTGCCTTAAAGAATTATGATGAGTCAATAGATAGAGACAAAATAACAACACTTAAGGTTCATTATATCTTATAGACTATAGTGGATGGTTCAGTTTGTAATTAACTCTAATTTAAAATTAATTTTATATTATCTAAGTATTTTTAATAAGATAATAGAGAGTGTCCAAAGTGCCTTGAGTTGTTTCCGGTAAAGGATGGTACTCAATCGGCGGGCCCCTAGATAAATAAAATTATTCTATATAGTGTATAGAAACAGCTCTATGGAGTAGCAATGAAAGAAAATCAGTTATTATTTTTACGTATGTGTAATTTATTGTTGTTGATAAAAATCTAACTTGATATTGTTTGACCAATTTGAATTGCTTTTATTTAGTTATTTAAAAGAAGAAAAGAAGTTAAAAATAAAAGATAATATGTCGACTGATATTTTATTTTATAATTGACTATTTTACAATAATTAAGGTGGACTTGGTTGAGGAGGGTCTGGGTCTGAAAGACAGAGCCGTAAAAAGGAAATTGAGATAGGTTCCAGTGGTATCTACGTCAACAGACCTCTTACGTTCTTTATCTCTTTGGCCAAATTTATAGTATAGTTCGGAGAATAACTGCTCTTTGTAATCTTGGCAGGTCTGAAGTCCGAGCATAAATCCTGCTCTGATCTACTAACTTTCCGCAATAATAATTTTAACCTTTTCCCTTCAACGTTACCAAATATACTCCCCTTCCAGTCTAAAACAAAGGTCTCGTGTGACATTATTGTCGATTTAACCTATTGTGTCCATCGGTTATTTACTTCTTTCTTTCTTCAACGCTTTGCTTAATTTATATTAAAAAATAAAAAATAAATAAATAAAAATAAAATAGAATCTCAGTATACCTATTGTTTTAAGTTAATGCGACTTGGGATAAAATGTGCAAATCTATAAATTTAATATCTTCAGCTACATCTCCGTTTAATTTCATTTTTTACTACGTTTTTATTAAATTGGTTTCTTGTTTGTTTGTTCGGTACAAATCTGGAAATCGATTTCTAACTAACTTCCCGAATAGCTAGACATTTGAAACTTTTAGCATAGTTCAGAACACGATGACAATGCATTATTGTAATACTTTTATCCATCTTTCAGCAAAATTTAATTCGTCTTCAGCAAATGTGCTGTATGAAAAGAAGTTAGTTCGGAAAAAATCCACAAGTATTTTTTATTTGTTTTGGCATGTCCCATATTTACAATCTTCATTTTGACATGTTTCAAAATAATGATTTAT
>KZ653398.1:0-11425 GCA_001010745.2 Gerris buenoi
ATCGAACCCGGAACCTTTAGGATCGAAGACAAAAAAATCATAATTACATAACGGGTATGCTAATTCATCTACAAAACCCTAAAAAGTATTTGGGGCAAGTACTTCCCTGTGAATTTTTATCAAATTTTTATGCATACTAAAAAATATTTATAAATAATAAATATGTAAGGACGTAGTTTAAGGTTTGAGTCCAGATGTTATTTTGGATGAGGAGGGGTAGCGGTAAAAAAGAGGAACTGGGTAGTACAAAGCGTTAAGACAAAACAATGTGTAGAAAATATAAGAATTAAATTAGGAATGAGTGGTTAGATTATACTGTTGCTAACAACCATCAAACTAAGGAAATATTTTAAAAAATGAAAAACTGTTTTCTCTGAGTTTTAAAAAGAGTATTAATTAATTAAATTTTATAAACTTGTAACAAGTTAAAAATGAAATTAATAAAAATAAATTGTATAGTTAAACTTGACCTCCAGTCAAGTTTGAATCACAATAAGTTTCATACTACATATTTCGAATTTTACTTAATATTTCCAAGAAATAATTAAATCAGCCAATTATTTTATTCAACCTAATCCTATACAAACTGTAATTTATTAATAACAAATTTTTGTTAAAGTTAAGAAAGAAAGAATGCTTGAATAATTAAATTAAAATATCACTCCTTCACTTGATTAATTTAAGAATTACATAATTTTTATTTTCTTTTTATACTAATAAAATATACTGAAATTTGTGATTTTTAGAGATTTTTGTAATATATATATATATATATATATGTATATATATATCTTTGAGCTCATCCATCAGTTAAATTGGTCTTAACAAGCATAAAATAACTACTTTCGCAAGTATAGACAAACATATCTAGCAGAAAATATGTATACTTACTTCGTATCAAGATTTTAACTGTTATCGAAATGAATTAATTAGTATCAGCTAAGGTACACAATTTAACTATGGCGATAGTATTGTTCCAAAATAGTGCGCCTTAAATGTCATTATATGTATGAAAAACCCCTCAACGTTGTTTAAAAAAAAAAATATTTTGAGCGAATAATACTATTAGGCCAATCAAAGTAGCTCCAAAAATGGGTGTGCCTTCGAAAAACAGGTGGAGTTTTGGATTTGGAAACTGTTTTTCTAGAAGTTGGTTTCTGATAATATGTAGTGTCAGAAAACCCTTAAAATCATTAGTCTTTTTTTCGGTTTGTTATGAGTAGCTCCTAAACTAGGCATTTATTCCAATAGCCCACGATTACTAAAAGTGTTAAGGATTAAATTTTGCGTCAATTAATAACCAATACTTTGAGTTATAACGAGTGGGCTTAAAGTAACGCAACGTCAAAACTGCCAATTTTTCCCACAAGTGCGAGAAAATTTATTTTACATTTCACATAATATACCATACAGTATCTATGAAACCGCCAAATCGAGTGCAAAACGTTATAGTGTAAAAGTTGTATAGCATCAAATTCTGCTTGTAGGAAGTCCAAGAAAGTCTCATTAAACCCTAATGTATAGTTATTACAACCTAAATAAACTACATAGATTTGGTATTTCCTTCCTCAATTCATCACCATCCACTTTTCACCAATTTTCAAGCCCATTCAAACTAAATAATTTTTTAAATCAATATAATCACACGTAAAAATTTTGTTATCAAAATAGGAAATTTTTTGACAATTAAATCGACAGATTTAGTTAAATGGGTCTATACTAGATACCTTCAGATGCTTGACAAAAACTAATTAGTATTAGAAAAATATTAATGTTAGGCTAAAATTCCTTTTAATTTTTTTTCTTAACCTTTTATTCAATTCCTTTTTTAGTTAATTTAAATCCTTTCATTGTAACATCAAGATTCAAACGCCCTCCTTTTTAGGGTTTCGAGGTCGTCCTAGAAACCCTTATGCTTTTGGTAGTTCGTCCGTCCGTCCGTCCGTCGCATCTTGGATATCTCCCGACCTACTGAAGCTATAGACTTGAAATTTAGTATATAAGTAAAACTTTTTTGTTCAAAAACAGAAAACCTATTGTGAACTTTAACACTCCAAACTTCTGCGATCTGCGATCAATTGCGATCACTGCGCAATATTTTATATTTTTGTAATTTTCAAGTTGGGTATCATTTCAAAGGTATTGAAATGTAGATTACAAATACCTATGTATCTACATATCATATTTTGTTCTCTTATTTCCTTTACATTCCTCTTTAGTCCGATATTATTTTCGGAACCGTAGGTACCAAATGTAACTTTCTTTATTTTTTTTTTTATTTAGTTTATTTAAGTAAAATACACCGGAACCACGGTATCCGAATTTTTTCCACCTCTCGGGGAAAACAATTCAAAGGGGTTTCGTTTTGCGATATCTCTAGAAAAGTTAGATGCGAAGTTATTGTATTGTGAGGATCTAAAGTTTAGACTCTGTTTTTAAAGTGGTCAATTAAGAACGGCAATATTTGTTCCAACACATCTTTTTACAATCCATCATATCTTGATTCATGAATGCGACCATTTACATGCAATGCAAACCTCTGAAAAAATTTGTCAAACTAACTGAGATTACTCTGGGAAATTACAATTGAATTTCGAAGTTAGGATTCTTTAATGACAGAAAAAAAAATTGTAGACTAAGACTTTTACGAGGAGTCATTTTAATTCAAGACGGCGGCCACTTAAATTTGTATTGAAAACTAAGTTCCCTCTCTAACATTATCATCGTATCATCTTTGAAACGCTAAGTTAAATCATTGAATTTGGTAGGATAATCTAATATTATAATATTAATATGCCAAATGGGGATTTTCTGAAATTTAATTCCTAAGGGGGGTCTACTTGTGAAAGAGGGCTTTTAAGGATTTAATTATGTATTAGTAAAGAATAATTCCAATTTTAAAACCAGGGATACAATTAGGGGAAGTGGATACAAAAGGAACAACATCTGAATTTTCTGGAAAGTAAATATTTAATAAGGCTTCTTTAGTATAGACTGAATGGATTACGTATTAGGTATGAGCTGCAGTTTGTGGATACATTTTCACTTCATTCGTTGAATTTGTTAATTGGGTTTAGACACGCAACTTTAATCCATGAATCTGGATAAAACGTGTTATTGTCCGATTAATTCACATATATTAATTAATTTTCAGTATACAATTTTTTTAAAAAAAATCTACCAATAATATTGTACCTTTAATTTATTCCAGTTATATATNCCCCCCCCCAACCACTATAGATCGGCTGGTGCTAAAATTTCGAAATAATTCATGCTAATGCCTTATTGTTGGGCGATGAAAATTCCGGGAGTTGATCCCAAATTTTTAAAAATTGCTAATTTTGGGTGCAAAAATTTGGGGTGTGCCCAAAATTTTATTTTTCAAAAATTTTGAGTTGGGTATCAAATGAAAGTTGCTGAAGAGTAGGACACAAATATATATTTGCTTTTTTAAATTTTTTATTCTTTAATGTTTTTATAAGTCAAAATATACCCAAAAAAACAATCCCCCCCCCCAAAACTTTATATAATAGCTGGTCCTAGTATTTTGAAATAATTCATCGTTATACCTTATGGTGGGGCGATGAAAATTTACAGAAAAATGTAATTTATCTTGTCGTTAATACCGATAAAAAAAATTGTGACCCCCCGGGGGATCGAACCCGGAACCTTTAGGATCGAAGACAAAAAAATCATAATTACATAACGGGTATGCTAATTCATCTACAAAACCCTAAAAAGTATTTGGGGCAAGTACTTCCCTGTGAATTTTTATCAAATTTTTATGCATACTAAAAAATATTTATAAATAATAAATATGTAAGGACGTAGTTTAAGGTTTGAGTCCAGATGTTATTTTGGATGAGGAGGGGTAGCGGTAAAAAAGAGGAACTGGGTAGTACAAAGCGTTAAGACAAAACAATGTGTAGAAAATATAAGAATTAAATTAGGAATGAGTGGTTAGATTATACTGTTGCTAACAACCATCAAACTAAGGAAATATTTTAAAAAATGAAAAACTGTTTTCTCTGAGTTTTAAAAAGAGTATTAATTAATTAAATTTTATAAACTTGTAACAAGTTAAAAATGAAATTAATAAAAATAAATTGTATAGTTAAACTTGACCTCCAGTCAAGTTTGAATCACAATAAGTTTCATACTACATATTTCGAATTTTACTTAATATTTCCAAGAAATAATTAAATCAGCCAATTATTTTATTCAACCTAATCCTATACAAACTGTAATTTATTAATAACAAATTTTTGTTAAAGTTAAGAAAGAAAGAATGCTTGAATAATTAAATTAAAATATCACTCCTTCACTTGATTAATTTAAGAATTACATAATTTTTATTTTCTTTTTATACTAATAAAATATACTGAAATTTGTGATTTTTAGAGATTTTTGTAATATATATATATATATATATATATATATATAATATTGCCTAATTCCCCTGAACAAAAGCTGTACTATGACACTTAAATTGCTTAAATTCAGATTTATATTTACAACCTTAAACCAGACTATAAAAGTATTATAATTTTTAAGTCTATTGCTTGTTACATGTTTTGGAACTAAGTAATTTAGCATAAATCATATAAGGGGAATTGTGGATATAATTGGTAATTAACATAAAACAGACGAATTACACTATCTAAATATAATTTTCTTATTCTTTTATAGTAGTACTAATAAAATTCCAATTATTAGTCTTGGATTATTGTAGAGAAAGGTTCCACTCTATTCCCGACATAGTTAGCTTACCCTTAAAGCAATTTTCATTTCTTTTGGAAGAAGGAGATGCCACTGCATGCATTTTAAAATTCTTTTTATATCATTACTATTCCTAGCGGTTCGCGCTAGAACTTTTTATTATGGAATCTCATTTTCTCTCCACAGCAAAATAAAACTAAATAATGTCGTAAACGTAGGAAACAGTTGAAACTGACTAAAACAAGAAAATGGATTAATTTGTCTTAAAATATTTTGACACTTCTTTGCTGCTTCTTCTTTACGTCTTTTTAGTTTAGACCTTGACAAAGTTAATAATGCTGTCTGAAAAGATAATTTAAAAAGAAAAAAAAAAAAAAATGGGAACGACTTTCTGTCCAGAAAGTCGTTAAAGATAATTCTAAAAAAACTTAGTTTCAAAAACTAATTATGAAAATAATAATTTAATTTTTACACTTTTTCTTTTATTTACTTATGCCCCGATTGATACAATATTACATTATTTAAGGATTGAGAGTTGCCACTTTTTGCATAAAACAGATTTTTCGGGTGAAACAATTCACATACCTATCTGACAACTGAACATGATTTATTGGAGTTAATAATGAACAAATATTCAGATGTATTATACTTCAATCACACTATTTCCTATAATACTTGTATTAATAATTTTATAACAACTACTTTTGATCAATTTAATCCTTATTATCAGTGAATTGGTGATATGATAAATTCGTTCAGATATAAACTTAATTTTGAGGGAAACTGGGGAATATGTTTGGACTCATGCCTGTCTGTCCATCAACATTTTTTTGAACCAAAATCTTAAAAATGTCCATTAATAGTCTAAAATTAATAAAATTTGAATGGTAGGTCATAATTTAGCTCATTGTTGGTTCCATATAAGTTTAATTTGATCTGATTGCTTTTGCTTTGTGGGACTTGATAGTTGGTTCAATTCAGTTTCATCACGAGCCCGTTTGTTTCTCTCCCACTTGCTCACAAACATACAGGGTGGTTCAAAAGTCTCCCCTCCCCCCCCTCTTAATTTTTGAACAATTTGAGATAAATTAATGAAACCTAGAGGATCCGTACCATGTAAAGGGAAGTTTGTTTCCATCCAATCACGCAGTAGGGGCAACCACCCATTTTGCCCCCAGGACACCTAACTTCAAAATTTTAACCTGCGGAGTGTATATTTTTGATAGCAGATTAAGATTCTACGGCGAAAAATAAAAATATTTTACTCCAAACTTTTTTTCTATCTCCAATATTTTGCCCCTACTCACCAGATTTGTCAGTGTTAGACTAAAGTTTTAGGCTGCGTTGTTAAGTCTAGCCTATCTACTTGGCTTCTTCGGTCCCCGACTTACTTTTGTTCCACGATAACCATTACTTTCGTTAATTTTGGAAGCAAAAATAAATAAAAATAAAATAATAATTCTTAAATAAATAAATAATATCGAAATGATAATAATATTAATTGTGTTTCATATTGTAATAATAAACGGAAAATAAAAATAAAAGCCAAATATCAAATGAAAGATGAAACTACGGTAATAGCAATTATTATTTTTTACAAAAAAAACTATGTATCGTGAGTGATATAATAATGTATGACATTAATGTGAAGATATTATTAATGAAAATACAATGACAACCACATTAAAAATACAATAATTTCAGGCTTTTTTCGGCCTCACTATCTATAAATCGTACAATCTTTTATTATTATTAAAAGTTAGTTCATATAGTTGGTTATTTTCAATAGCTAATCAGATTCATTTATATGCAAATAGAGATATATAACTGTATTCAAACATAAAAATATATATCCATATAAATTATGTCAATAAAGTTTTAATAATAGAGAATGAATTGTTTTCTAAATGTTATGTACGACAGGATTGTTGGCGAGAGAGAAGGCAATTAAATGCCGCGTTGATTGTATATTATAATGTATCTAAAATAATAATATTATGATCAGCCCCTTTGTAAGAGATGAAGGTTTAAAAGGAAGTTTTTTATTTGTGTAAAATATCGTGCATTTTTAATTTTTATTTTAGCTTGGTCTAATAAACTATGTTCTGTATAAAAACCAGCATCCTTCTTGTATATACTCATTAGTCGATAGTAGTATATCGGGGAAGGATAAACCACTTGTTTGAATCTAGCAGTATGGCCACTTCATTGAGCCCTTATTGACTAACCCTGAGTATGGGAGTTCAGCTACTTCACACACCAATGCACTGCCGAAGGGAATAGGGTGTGATCAATACATGAAAATCAAAGTGCCAATGTATGGGATCGAATCCGTGATTCATAGATAGCTGAGCGGATATGACTATTGACTTTAGCACCAGGGCCACTCTGAATCTCTATCCTTCTATATTATTTAGTATTAAAATAATTTATTTTCCTTTCTGTATATCCCTATAAACTTTAATACTTAAACTAAACAAAACTCCAAGAGTAGAATTAATCCGTTTATTATTCAAAAATTTAATTGCAATATCAATATTTATCATGCACAGGCTTCTAGCACGTTTATTGGTTATCTTATCAGCATACTTCCAGCAAAATATCAAGATATTGTAACTCAGTTAAGAAGTAAGTTAGTGTGTCAACAATATTAAAATCCTTGCATTAACGTCATTTCATATTTTTCTACATTTTATAATAATTATTACTGCTATATTTTAACGTGACAGCAGTTTATCTACTTGTAAATTATTTTTAACAAGCACTATCAAGTTCTAATAAGTTCTTGACAAAATCTCGATAAAAAAAAAATAAATAAAAATAAATAAATAAATAAGTTTGAAATTATACTATTGTAAAAATACGATTTTTTTTACAATAGACATGCTTTATTCTTTAGTTAATTGTTTTATTGTGCTACTTTCACAAACTACTGCAGCACTAAAGTACTGTTAATATTACATAATACCCAACTTAGGTTTATACAATTTAATCGCTTTAGGCTACAATAAAAAGATGGCTTTATAGATACAAATAAAATAAAATATGTATAAATATAGACCATTAATCGGTGACGTATATTATATAGATTACGTATTTATATGAAGAACTTATTTCGAATATATTTATTTTTTATATTTTACTTGATAGATTTATGTAGCTATTAAAGAAATAGAAAGTATACTAATTAGAAATTATTAATATAATAAATATAAAATAAACTATACTTAGATCCTTTTTACATCATTATATTTTCTATCCCTCCCCTTTATCTTTATCTATAAAAATCCGCATTTTTTTTTAAAAAAAAACAACTTTTTGGGATGAGCGTATAATTACGAACTACCAAAAGAAAGCATTTCTTTGTTTGCACACTAGAATATAAATATACATACTGTAATGTTATATTTACTTTTTAATCAACATGGTAATAACGTAAGAAACATAATTTTCATTTTTTTTTCTTATAAATTGAATATTTTTAATTATTGAATTAAAAATGATAAATTTTAATTATTAAACGATTGTGTTAGGGTTGTAATTATTTTAGAACACACAATGTTATTAAGTAATAAAATTAAATAGCATAATAAAACAAGGCAATTTAAAATAAAATAAAATATATCAGTTGTAGTTTACCGTGACTTAAATGTTCAATGCATTCCCAAGTTGTATAAAAGTGGAGCTTGGCTAGGTATGGTTTTTTCTTCTATTTTTTACAACGCTGCGGTTTATTTATTGCTCGGGCTATCTGGTGCGTGATACGAGTGTTTAATTGTTTTTAAATTTGTTTTTTTTCCTCTGATCTTGTTTTAAATGATGCGTAACGGTAGGTAAAGAAAGTCGATACTGACCGGTTAAAAGCCTTGTCAATCTGTTACTTAGTTCCCTCTCCCTCTAATAGCGGCCTTCTCAAGGAGGGAGCCCAAACCTTGTGGTGGGGCACCTGTTCCTTCCTTCAAAAACTAACCAATGGCAATTATCTATAATATATTTTTGATAATAGTACCCGAAGGAAGATGCCAACTCGTTTGGAAGCAAAGGGCGAAACTTAAAGTTTCCGAAGTTTGTTAAAATTAACAAATTTTTGGCAGGGAACTAGCTATAGTGTGCTTGACTAGATGCAACATCAATAATATTAGTTAATCCTATTCATAGTCCAGGAGAGAAAGGTGTCTGACTAATATCAACCTAGAATTTCGAGTATAAGTAAATCTCATCAACATGTACTAATTTTCTATAAATATTCTTAAATAAATAAATAAGTTTGAAATTATACTATTGTAAAAATACGATTTTTTTTACAATAGACATGCTTTATTCTTTAGTTAATTGTTTTATTGTGCTACTTTCACAAACTACTGCAGCACTAAAGTACTGTTAATATTACATAATACCCAACTTAGGTTTATACAATTTAATCGCTTTAGGCTACAATAAAAAGATGGCTTTATAGATACAAATAAAATAAAATATGTATAAATATAGACCATTAATCGGTGACGTATATTATATAGATTACGTATTTATATGAAGAACTTATTTCGAATATATTTATTTTTTATATTTTACTTGNAAGAGAGGGGATAAGAGCCTAAAAAAATGTAGTGATAGTAGTTGCACCCCCGTTAGAGACCCCCAAAAAAGTAAATTAATCAAGCCATCCCCAAAGTTTGTTTTAATAATAAATAATTTTACAATATCAACCTAAAAGTACATTATTAAAATTAGTAATAAAAGAAGTCAATTACGTCAAATACAGTAAATTATGGTGGTAAATTATTCTATTTGGATACATATAATTTAATTAATATCCTAGGATTATTAGATAGCTAGAAGTCTTATTGGTGATAAGGGAAGGATACTTGAGAGACGGGCAGAATATTTTCAGGAATTGCTAGAAGGTGAAGAGGAAGTAAGTGATCAAAGGAATTGGGAAGATATAAGTGAGGGTGACCTGGATGAGAATGAAGTAGTAGATAAAGATCTTCGTACTCCACCAACGGAAGAAGAAGAAGAGGTGAGGATAGCAGTAGAGAGTTTAAACGCAAATAAAGCACCGGGGGAAGATAATATCCCAGCAGAATTATAGAAGAATGGAGGAGAGTGTTTAAATCATAGAGTAACTGCACTATTGCAAGACATATGGACCTTGGAAGTGACACCGGTAAGGTCATGCAAGGTCTGAGACAAGGAGATGTTGTTTCTACGACCCTTTTTAATCTGGCATTAGAAAAAGAATGAGAAGGATTCTCTCAGGTGGTGCCATATACAACAAAATGACCCAGATTATGCCCTTCGCTGATGATATAGACATCATAGCTCGGAGGCGAGCAGATTTTGAAGAAAGTTTCGTACGGGAAGCAGCCAAAGAATTAGGACTTGTCGTTAACACCAAGAAGACGAAGTATATGTTTTCATCTAGAAGAAACAATGTCTGGGAGGATAAAGTGCGGATCGGAGGAGAAGAATTTGAAAGAGTCAGAGATTTCAAGTATTTGAAATCCCGGATAACTGATGGGAACGCTGTCTCAGAAGAGAAAAATGCCAGGATCGCGCTGGAAATAGAAGCTATTTCGCCCTACAACCCATCTTCAGATCACGAAACGTAAGCCGTAGCACAAAGCCCATGGTTTATAAAAGTTTAGTCCGACCCACGGCCACCTATGGGTCAGAGACTTGGACGCTAGTATGGGCTGAAGAGGATAACCTCCGTAGATGAGAGCGAAAAATCTTAAGGAAGATATACGGAGCAGCTTGCGAGATTGGTGTTTGGAGATTCCGCACTAATCAAGAAGTGATGGGTCTATATGATCAACCAGACATTGTTATTTCGACGAGTTTGATGGTTAGGACATGTGGTGCGCATGGAGGAAAGCAGAGTCTTAAGAGGATGATGGATGGAAGACCAGGAGGTGGAAGAAAAAGAGGCAGACACAGAAGGAGATGGCCGGAGCATGTCGAAGACGACGTTAGGCGTTCGCTCCGGAAGGAAACGTGCGCAGGATAGGGAGGAGTGGCGAGGCTATGTTTTGGCGGCCAGGGCTCTACACGGACTGTGGCGCCGAGGAGTAGTAGGAGGTTGAAGATCAATATTTAATTCTTCTGGTATCATATCTGCAGGAGGAAGAGCTCCTTCCAAATTGAATCAGCTGTTTCACGGTGTCCTTTAATTGCATTTAAAACCCTGTTAATATGCTTATGGATATTACACTGTAGAATATCCAAACATTTTGATTGTAGTATATTGGCCACAGATAATATAGAATAATATTTTGCTATTATTAGTTTAGCCAGTTGCCAATAAAGGGTCAACTAGCAAAAAAACTAATCTGAGAACAAGATCAGAGAAAGTGTGGCCCAAAATCCACTGCAAGAACAACACTTAAAATGTCCATTTTTTGAAAAAAAATTGCCAATTTATGAAGAGTAATATCTCGGAACTTATGAGGCGTACAGAGTTGCCGTTGGATTTACATTTTTGTAAATTTATTGAACTGTAGAAATAGTAAGATCAACTAACATCAAATAAAGTATAGTTCACGAAAAATACAGCAAGACCTAAAAAATTCAGAGTTTGTTAAAGAAAAAGGGATGTTTAGTCCAAGATACTTTTTGACAAAGGAATATCACACTTCGTTCAGATCACGAAACGTAAGCTGTAGCACAAAGCCCATGGTTTATAAAAGTTTAGTCCGACCCACGG
>KZ653398.1:13362-23567 GCA_001010745.2 Gerris buenoi
CCCCCCCTGGCTACGCCCATGGATACAGGGGATGGAAAAAGCCTTAAATATTAAAAATAGTGTTTTAATGGCTATAAAATTAATGTTTAATGTTAATCAAAGTGGGTTCAGACCGAATTTTTAATTTTTTTTTCAACATCTAAGTGCAGTATACTTTTTTGAGGGACAAATTGTGTACTAGGTACATTTGAGAAGGGGGGAGGGGGCAGAGGCGTGAGAGAATGCGGGACCTTCTTGTCCAGTAAATGAGTTCTCAAAAGAGGGGTGTCGAGTGCATGTATATGTGACTTATTTGTCCTCAGTGCTTTGTTAGGAAGTCAATATACTAGTCCCTCCTCTGGGAGGTTAAGCAAAGGGGGGGGGGGGGGAGAAGGTACCAAAATTTGGTTTTTCAATTATATCTCATATATTTCTCTATATTAATTTATNAAAATTAAATATTCGGTCTGAACCCACTTTAATTAACATTAAACATTAATTTTATAGCCATTAAAACACTATTTTTAATATTTAAGGCTATTTCCATCCCCTGTATCTCGTAAACTATTCCATTTAGAGATAATATTATTCAAGCCTTTTTTGTAGAAAATTTTATGTAGTTTAATTTGGTACATAAACTCTTTTTAGCTAGAGTCTGCGGTTTTCGAGTTATTCAAGAAAAACGTGAAAAAGTTTTCTTTAAGAGCCCCCTTGAGGTAAAAATTATTTTTTTCGAAAATGGTCGATTTTCAACTACGTATATCTCGGAAACCGTTGGAATTTTGACAAATATGTATAGACACAATTTTATAGGAAATTTAATAGGCTTTAACTGTTAATTGAAACCTTTTTTTCTAGAGTCTACTGCTTCCGAGATATAATCGAAACCCCAATTTTTGGGACCTTCTGCCCCCCCTCCCACCCTATGCTCACCTCCTAGGGGCGGGGACTTTTAGTATGTTTACCCCCTAACTACTCCTAACAAATTCCCGAAGTCAAAAAATGTGGCTTATTTCATGCACTCTACACCCCTCTTTTGATCCTTTATTGGCTGGACTACATGTCTCATAATATTATTAGATTCTATCAATAATAACAGTACCTTGGTCTTGATTATTTTGAAATATTTCAATAAATCGATCACCTTTAAAAAACCAAGCAAATATTATCATTTTTAGTGGTTTAAGCTTTAAGGCAGTTATTTGTCCTCAGTGCTTTGTTAGGAAGTCAATATACTAGTCCCTCCTCTGGGAGGTTAAGCAAAGGGGGGGGGGGGGGTGTAGAAGGTACCAAAATTGGGTTTTTCAATTATATCTCGGAAACGGTGGACTCTAGAAAAATATGTTACAAATTAAAATTAAAGCCTATTAAATTCCCTACAAAATTGTAAATATACATATTCGAGATAATTCCAACGGTTTCAGAGATATACGTAATTGAAAATCAATCATTTTCAATTTATAAAATGTATGTTTTGTTGGGTTCAGACCTTATATTAAATTTCTATACAACATCCAAGTGTAGTAATATGCTTTATTAAGGGATAAATTGTGTACTAGGGTCATTTGGAGGGGTGGTGGCAGACACGTAAGAGAATTTAGTGTTTTGAAATTTCACATTTCACCTCTATAGTCTTCTGCTCTATACTTTTGCTACTTAATTTTCAGCTGGATTAAACTCCAAGTATGGGCAAGGNGACCACCGAAGGGACCGACCAAAAGTGGTCACCTTAGGCAGATGGTCACAATAAGCAGAAGAAAATGTACAGGAAAGTATGAAGGGGACCATGAAAAAGTGGTCACATTGACCAGGTGGTCAATATAAACGGGTGGTCACTTTAGCAGGTTTTACTGTACGTCATTCTAATGACTTATATTAGACGATAATTGACATTTAATATTTCTATCCATACATTTGATACATCATCCTGTGCCACAAGGCATTTTTACTTTCCTCATATACATACTACTTACAATACAGAGAAAATGTTGTGATTTTGCGAGAAGTCGATTTTGTGATTTCGATGGAAGAAATTGTTCCCAGAGTACAAAAAAAGCCGTCATACGTGATTGGAGAGTCTACATTACAAATAATTTTTAGTAACTTAAAACTAAGAAATTTACTTTAACTCTAAATTTGGTGAGCGGATAGCACACAAAGAGGATAGCACACAAAGATGAAGCATCGTTGGAATCGGAAAAGAATCTCTATCCTAAACTATTGGTTGTTTTTGTGTATAGAGAACTATATATATAAACATGAATTGATTTGTGTATAGAAATCGATATATAAATATATATTTTCTTTGGGTCTTTTAAGGGTTATAAAATTAGCTTATTCCTCCTTTTCTATTCTTTAAGAACAAACAACAAGCGCATTTTATTTTGAAATTAGATAAAAATAAAAATTGCTTGTTTGCACTTCATGCAATTTATTTATAATAAGTGTCATTTGTTTTAGTTATAGGTTTCGAGTTAATAGGATTATTTAACTGCTGCCGTTTGTAATGAGACATTTTTAATTAAATGCAGAATGATTTTACGACAACTTTATTTTATGTTCTTCGTAAATAAAGATTATTACTTCGTGGCTACTGCAGGATCAACAAATCATTTCTGTATCCGTATGGGTTTTTGTGCATTTTCTTTTCTGCAATAAAATAACGTACGTCCCACGTCGCGTCCCAATCATTTAAAAGGTCAGGGAGTTTTGCATTTCCGCTGTAAAATTAAATAAATTAATCACATTCGATAAAATCATGGAAATAACAGATTTTTAATAACATTGGTGCACTGACATCAGCTATTAAAGTAAATGTGCTAAAATGAAGCGTGAATTAACATAACTAAAAATAAATGTTTGTCCGTCTCTCATGCCTGCCTGAACCTTTCATCCGATTGCGATACTGAAGGGAATGTTTGGACGCATGGCCGGGAAGGTTTCTGAGTTAAATTTTGGTACACATAGGGGTACGGGGTACAAAACTGTCTGTGTTCAAAAAAAGAAATGAAACCCTGCCACTATTTTATATTGTACAGGTACATATATATATTTCAAATTAAAATATACATTTTTCATATAAGGCAGGCAACATTGTTTAACTAAATAAACTATTTATAAGGTTTATCATGTAGCAGTTATACCTAAATTTCTTATGTAATTAATCCATATTAGGTGATACGAAGTTCGCCGGGTTAGCTAGTTTTTAATAAACTGTATCGTTTCTGTACAATTCGCTTTCTAATTTATCTTTAGGTTAGAGTTAATAGGTTTTAATAAAGGCACTCATTTACTTGGTTTTCCTCCGTCCCAAAGTTGTTTAGACTAAATATCTCTTGTCTTAATAGTTATTTTGACAAATAATTATCTATAAGTAATAAACAAATGTAGGGGGGGTTACCAAGTAAATGTTTGCCACGTGGCACCTAATTTACTTGGTTACCCACTTATGGTTGGGCAACCAAGTAAATTTGTACCTTAATATCGTGTGTATGTAGCCGGCCTTCATCAGCAAGTCATAATTAATTCATATTAATTACCTCAAATTGACACCCTCTAGTCTGATTTAATAGTTCAGCTTGAAGAATAATAAACATATTTTGCATATTAGAACGTTAGAAATAATTTATAAGTTTATATTGAGGGCAATGTTCAAATATAAACACCTTCATGATTATAACTAAATATAATTAAAGAAATAGTCAAGTTAAGTTAGTTCTTATAGCTAATAAACCTTTGATCGTAAAATAGAGCACGAAATATAATTATTTCCGAGCTTACCGAAGGTGACAGAAGCAATGTGATCTGTGACCGTTCTGGAGAAAGAAAAAAATCCCGTGACTGTCTTTTGGTCAGTTCACAAGTCATAATTAGCCCATTATTGGTCCCTTGAAGATTTCAACCTTCTGCGCCCATTTGCTAATTTCCCATATAAGCACAAACATAAATTTATTTACACTTATTTCTTTAAAAGTACTCATCTGATTTTTAAGAAATTTGATCATTTGTCGACAGTGTCCTGCAGGTAGCCCGATATTAATTTCAGTCATCTCCACTTAAAAATATCTTTGTACTAAATTACTTTTACTATATCTTTTGAACTTAATTGGTAATTTTATTCATGTAATGTAAAACATGAAAACAATTTTTACAGATTTATACAAGGGGGGGGGGGGACTAATTCCACACTGGTTGGCAGAATATTGTTCATCTCTTATAAAATATGCAATTTATATGAAATTTCCTTCTTTTTTTTTTTTTTTTTTTTACTAACAGTAGCTGATATTCTTTGTTGATTTGTTAGAAAAAATAGAGAGGGTCACGAAAAACGCAATTTTAAAGGACCATTTCGACACATGGCGTAAAGACGAATTGGTGAAAAATCGAAAAACATGTGGGCAAACAACGTCCAACCAGACAGATAAGAAAGTTCCTCGGATTTGTCTATGGACCCAAAAAAATGACTGGCTTAGTAGGTCTGTTAAGAGTTTGATTAATTCAGATAAAAATACGCTAGATAAAATGAACTAATTAAACCAGTAATGATGTTCTCTTCGTGTCCTAATCAGTAGCACAAAATCAATAGTTCATTACTGGATCAGAAATTTTACACTTCTCTAATTATTTATCTATTAACCTATGCTATTATTAGTATAGAATAAGTCTTAAATATAATTCCACATAATAAGAAACACTTATTTTTGGTCTTTTGATTTGGTTCTATAGATAATGTACTTCAAATTTCACTGTTTATGTTAACAGCATGGTGTCTACCTATTATTGATAGTAAAAATAATATTGGGCACAACCACCCATGTTGGGCTTCAGCCTGCCAAAGGCTTTATACAACTATATTCGTTATGGATGGCACGAGATTATCGGACGGGTGTGTCACTCCATCAGCATTTATAAAACTTAGTGTTAGGTTCTGTAACCGGACAAACTTACCCATTAATATAGCGATGCTGGGTTAACACCAAGCGTGAAGCCCCTTGCCAGAATCGGGAGAATTAATTAATTTATTTAATGTTGCCGTCAAAATCATTAAAAGAATATCTTTTAGTCTTTATTCGGTTTGTATTACATTACAGTGCAGTATGGAATATATAAATCTACAAAGACTGAAGTAGTTAGGTGTTGTATATTGCTATAGTACAGGGGTTCCCAAACTTTTTTGATGGCGTACCACTTAATGTGTCTTGAATTTTTTATGTACCACTGATATTTTATACAGGAATACTAAGGACTTTTTTTTACAGAAGAAAGGCGGTCTGGGGGCATTCCCCCGGAAAAATTTTGAGTTTTAAAGGTTCAAAAACGTAGGGTATCACATTTTTTTTTAATGCAAAACATTTTTAAATTTAAGTTGTACCAGACCTGCGTACTTTGTCATTTTTTTTTTTTACCTTCAATCTTCTGGATAGAGGGAAGGTGTTTGAGCATGATTGTTAAAAAAAGGACTAAATAAAAATTGTAGCATTGAATAGCAATGAAACTAGTATTTAAAAAAACAAAAAAAAAAAAAAAAAAAAAAAAATCATAAAGAACCATAAACAGACTAACAATATAGTATATAGTTAGGCATTAGGCAGGTTAATTGGATGGATGTGCTTGTAATAATTGGCAAATACAATTTATGGAGTGATGGGGCTGAGTTCTAAACGTATTATCCTCAATACAGAACAGTCTTTTTCTGTACTTGGTTTTGAGGTATATAAGGGAAAATGAATACTCTCCTAACAACCGGAAATATTTATGTGGCGCGTACCACTGGACCCGATCCCGCGTACCACCAGTGGTACGCGTACCACAGTTTGGGAACCGCTGCTATAGTATACTCAAATACTACACCAATAATATAGTATATTGTTGTATTTGGTAGCAGTAGCAGAATACCTGGCTTTAACTGGGTTCATTTAATAAAGGTGCTAATAGTACCTATATAGTGTAGCTATATAGGTACTATTATCTCTGTTCTCTGTTTGATTATTTGTTATCAAAATCATGCTTAGAGCGTTTTAGCTTTAGAGATTTGCGTCAATTTACAAATAAAGTGCTCGAAGAGTAAAGACTGACATCTTTATAACACCAACTGTGAGAACCTTTAACACTTTACATAATCTTTGAATTATGGTCTTTAAATTATTTATTGCCATCTCACAGAAAGAGAAATAATTGTCAAACGGCGTCACGACTTGACATGATGAACATCGTAGTTATAGAATTAATACGATCAACTTACTAGACTTTTATTCGAGTCAAATAAGGAAAGTGGGTCTTCTCTATAGGACATGATGTGCATTATAAACACTAATCTCTCCTTGACAGTGGAGGCACGTAGTAAACGTCTTTCCATCTAACACCAAACTGTCATTGGTCCTGCAATTATTTGTAAAATTTGTACCGACTCATTCTCTAGATTTTTCTTGTGTCCTACTTTGGGTAAGTAGCTAGCCGCAGGGGTACTCACTACGCGGCCCTCAGTACAATATTGTGTTGTGTGGTCCTCGACCGGACGTAAAACTCGAGATTTTCCCCATTATCTTACGTCCGGTCGCTAAAAAATAAATTAAGTACCTAAAATTATTATATTTTTAAAAAAATAAAAACACGCTTTTATAAAGAATGTACTAAAAATGAGAAAACAATTACTTTTAAACAGCCACAGTACTACGAGCGATCACACTATATGGGTATGTCACTAAAAATAAAAGCGTGGGGTGCTATCAACTTTTTTTCATAAATATGAATCCAAGAATCCAGACTTAATATTTTTGAGAAGTAAGACATAGGATTTAAAGGAGGAATGTGTTTATTGGGGTTTTATAAACAAAGCGCCCCACCCCTGTACAATTCGCTTTCTAATTTATCTTTAGGTTAGAGTTAATAGGTTTTAATAAAGGCACTCATTTACTTGGTTTTCCTCCGTCCCAAAGTTGTTTAGACTAAATATCTCTTGTCTTAATAGTTATTTTGACAAATAATTATCTATAAGTAATAAACAAATGTAGGGGGGGTTACCAAGTAAATGTTTGCCACGTGGCACCTAATTTACTTGGTTACCCACTTATGGTTGGGCAACCAAGTAAATTTGTACCTTAATATCGTGTGTATGTAGCCGGCCTTCATCAGCAAGTCATAATTAATTCATATTAATTACCTCAAATTGACACCCTCTAGTCTGATTTAATAGTTCAGCTTGAAGAATAATAAACATATTTTGCATATTAGAACGTTAGAAATAATTTATAAGTTTATATTGAGGGCAATGTTCAAATATAAACACCTTCATGATTATAACTAAATATAATTAAAGAAATAGTCAAGTTAAGTTAGTTCTTATAGCTAATAAACCTTTGATCGTAAAATAGAGCACGAAATATAATTATTTCCGAGCTTACCGAAGGTGACAGAAGCAATGTGATCTGTGACCGTTCTGGAGAAAGAAAAAAATCCCGTGACTGTCTTTCGGTCAGTTCACAAGTCATAATTAGCCCATTATTGGTCCCTTGAAGATTTCAACCTTCTGCGCCCATTTGCTAATTTCCCATATAAGCACAAACATAAATTTATTTACACTTATTTCTTTAAAAGTACTCATCTGATTTTTAAGAAATTTGATCATTTGTCGACAGTGTCCTGCAGGTAGCCCGATATTAATTTCAGTCATCTCCACTTAAAAATATCTTTGTACTAAATTACTTTTACTATATCTTTTGAACTTAATTGGTAATTTTATTCATGTAATGTAAAACATGAAAACAATTTTTACAGATTTATACAAGGGATACCTAAATTTCTTATGNGTTCTTGTGAGGTAAGATGGCTAATAAGGTGTCAATTTTTAGGAAAACTATATTTTCATTAATAACGAGACGTTTCGACCCTTAAAAGGTCATCTTCAGTCGCATTTATTAATAAATAAAATAATAATAATTGACACCTTATTAGCCATCTTACCTCACAAGAACTTAGATTATTATAGATTTTAAGTAATATTGCATAAAATGGCTGTTTACTGATGTATTTAATCTACAATGATTAGGAGCACAACTTTTATTACATTACATTTACTAAAGTTACTATTCCAGTTTCTTTTTTTTTTTTTCTTTTTTTTAAATATAAAACTACTTGTCTTTATCATAGTTAACGAACTACTCAGTAGGTTTACTTTATTTTATGACAAAGAGTTAAAATCAAATTTCACATAAGGGATCCATAAAAACGCTGTTTTGTGAGGTCATATTTGCAAAATTTTCCTGGGTACAACCCCCGGACCCCCCTCCCAGAATGTGCCCCCCACCCAATAATAATGTACAGCTGACGACGCCCATGGTTTTTAAAGATATCTTGGTTGGCAAAAATTAATGACAGACCGACTGACAGACATGGAAACAATAATGTTCCTTGATTGCAAGATCCAGCGGCCCTTACAGATCTTGAGATTCTCAAATTTGGCTCTTTATGCTATCCTGGTGCGAACCCCTGAGCTAGAGGTATATATTTCGAGTATTTAATACGCAATTTTGACTAATTCCACCAACAAACTGTACAGTTTGTCTTCTTGAACAAAAGGTTAATGATGCAAAATAACATTTTTTATGATAATGATAACTTAAAAATGTATTTAGTTATGCTTCCATTGTTGGAAGTCTATAAACCAGATAGGTTTCTTTAAAAATGTAGGTGTGGTTGCATAAAGGGTAAATTTCTTCTTTCACACTTCATTATCAGTACTATAGTTAAATTTGAAAAATATTGTAATACGTTTAGCTTGTTTCAGCGATAAACTTTAAACAATCTTATAAAATCGTTTTTTTATTATTAAATAAATATTGTGGTTCTAAGGTTGAAAAAAACTAGTCGATAGAGCATTGAAGCTTAAGGCTTAAGGTGAATCTGAAGGTAGATCTAGCGTAAGTTGGATGCCCTAACGACCTGTTTAGAGGCCGCGGCACATCACGGCTAGCTATCTGATCGGCATGCAGGGAGCGTACCTGACTCGCAGCGCATAACTCTAACACTGTGCTGCGCTATGAACCAACTTATAAATATATTAATGGAATGTTTAGAGAAAACAGAGCATCGGATCATTAGTTACACGATCCATCAGCATTCTGGTTCACCGCCTTACTGATGATTCATTATAACTTCATCGTAAATATCTCAGTTAGCATTCATAAATCCTTAGTACGTACATTTTATTTTTTATTTTTATACAACGGTTTATAGTGTATTTTTTATAGAATCTTCTGTTTCTAACCTTACTTTATGTTTTCTCTAAAATCTAATTAAAAAAATCTCTTACTAGATTGAGGAAAATAAACAATATTAATATTAGGAAAGTACATTTAATTAGTTCTTTTTAAATTGCAAGGCGTTGTCGTAAAGATTATGAAACCATTTATAATTACACATTTTATTAATCCAACTCGCATGCTTGGAGGTAATATCAACCAACATTCCACTTTTTTCTCTATACGACAAAATTGGGGACGGAATGATAGCAGCAGTGTTGTAGTCATTAGTAGCTTTAGACGGGTATATAAGTTAATCTCTTTATTTTGAATGATTCTCCCTTAAATTCTACTTGAGTAGAGCGTAATAATTTAAGGGCTTCGATAACATATTCTTTGTGGGCCTAAAATCTAGAGACTCCTGCTAGGTCCTGTGCCAGGTCGGGGCTTTTGCAATTAGTACCTGCCTTACTCCTCTCTCAAAGGGCATGACCGAAATCTAATTAGGAAATAAATTAAATTAGGCAATCTCAAATCTCTGCTACAGTTCAGTTAAACCTCAAGGTCCAGTTTAGACAATATTTGTAATTTAATGTAAAACTCTGTGAAACGGTTCTTATTGGTAACGTCAATTATAGTTTTAATAATTATATTTTAAAAGCTTATACGCTCACTTGTCAAGATGCATCGAAACCACAAATTTATGTATACCGTAATTTATTTGTTTACATTTCGTCATTAAACTTTTTTAGGGTTTCGTTGGTAAAACCAAAAAAACGAAACCCTTATAGTTTCGTTCATGTGTC
Source organism: Gerris buenoi (assembly GCA_001010745.2). Taxonomy (NCBI): domain Eukaryota; kingdom Metazoa; phylum Arthropoda; class Insecta; order Hemiptera; family Gerridae; genus Gerris; species Gerris buenoi. The sequence goes on from KZ653398.1 coordinate 23,384, forward strand.
TGTCTGTCTGTCACTCTGTACGGTTCCAATAACTTTTGAACCAAAAGAGAGAAAAGCGTGAAACTTACCAGTATTAAAGATCGTTTTGACGCGCACACAGGAAAAATATAGAGAACTCAAAATAATCAGCTGTTCAAATTCAAAATGGCGGATAATTCACATCGCGAGAAAAAAATATTTTTTT
>KZ653398.1:24530-37476 GCA_001010745.2 Gerris buenoi
TATGCATATATGTATAAAATTAATTTAATTGTAATGGGCGAGAGTTCGGTTTCGATTCGTCGCCAGGGAGAAATATATCTTATTTAAATTTTGATAATGTTGAATAATTAATAAATATGACTGTGAAACAACTAGCAAAATGAAAAAAATCCAGGACGTTGTAATTATGTAATATGAGGAAGTCTTGTACCAGTTGCATGCGATAAATTCTTATAAATAAATATCTATTACTTCAAATAAATACTCTCTTCTTTACTAATCTTTAAATTTAATAATGTCTATTTTTGGCTCAAATATCCAATTATTTATTCTATATCTAATTTTTGGTTTTATAGTTTTAATTGATAGTAATAAAAGAACACATTAACCCTGCAACTGGTAGGTGGGGTGTGATATACCCCACGTGATGTTTGCGTGTTGGTTATATCTTGACTAGAAATTGTAGAAGCATGAAACTTCTTGTAAATAGAGTTAAGGATCGTAGTAGAAGGCTCCCCTAGAATGATGTCTCTAGCGGTTTCAGTATGGGTATATTTTCTGTTTCTACGCTTTTTAGGGTTTACCACACCCCACGTAGCAGTGTTTGCATTCTTTGGGGTTTGTGAAACCCCACGTGCCAGTGATTTTTACGTTACGGTGTGTGCTAGATAAAGTTTAATAATTTTACGAGATAGGATGACAGCTAATAAAATAAATACGAAGTCTAATGAGATGTGGCACATTATCCAAGTCAAAGATGATTATATTGACCACCATAACCACCAACAGGATAATCAGGATTCTTTAGGAGGCATCAACAGTGAAACTGAAGATTGCGTCATTCAACAAAGAGCCTCGAATTATTTTTTTTTCTCGTCGAACTTATTTTTTAAATTCTATTATTTTTAAACTTTTATAGGTGTACATTGTTTTAAAAGTTCTAAAAAAACTTAGGCAAGAATCATAAAAAGTCATCAAGATGGTTGATTTCAATATTTCAATCAGTCATACTCAGCATCGTAAAACAATTACTATTTAATGATGTGCTCTATTTAGGTACTCTGATAGTAGGTAATTAGTAAATGATTTTTATTGGTTCAGTCATTAACTTTTTTACCTTATGCTGTTTGGTTAGGAGAATTTCAACTCCTCTTCTACTGTGGCCATTGAAGACATCAGTTATGTATGTCAAGTAATAATAACTATGAGAAAACGGATATTTCATAATATACATTTTTATATGATGACACAATACATAAATATAAGTTATAAAAAAATATATATTCTAAATTTATAAAAAAATATATAAATATTGATGTATATATATAAACGTTTTTCAATGAAAACAATAAAAGGGGTAAGAAAAAATGCTAAACTTCAAGACTGTCGCTAACAATGGCCATTAAACTTATCTATTTAATTATTNATTTTGGCGTCTTCCTGTATATATTAAATAAAATGAGGAAATTGGGTAAAAAATTATAATCAAATAATAAAAAAAATTAAGTTTCAGCAAGATTTTTATTTTAAAATAATATTTATATAATACTTTCTTTTAACATATTAATACTTTTATATATAGTTGCTGTAGAGATTAGGCTTTTATGTACTTTTAAAATATTCTACTTTTTTTTATTTAAATTCTTAAAATTCTTTAATATATTTATAAATTATACATTCTTGATTTTATTACTTATTTATTTATATGAAGTCTTATTCGAATTAAATTACAAAAAATACTTTATATGAGAAATTATAAGAGTGAAGCTCCAAAAAAATACAACAGGAAAACTCGGTTACCACAACATATATAAACTTTTTTCAATGAAAACAATAAAAGGGGTAAGGGAAAATGCTAAACTTCAAGTCTGTCGCTAAAAATGGCCATTAAACTTATCTATTTAATTATTTTTGTTACTTTTATATCAATATTTGTTTATTTGATTCACTATCATATAAAATAATAGTTACATTTTTATACATTAATATTTTTTAATTTTTTGAACCACCTATTGTTTGTTAAGCAATATTATGGATATTTGTCATTTTCATTTATTGCAAATAAATGTTATTTCTTTTGTTAGTTGGGCATTTTTTTTTCATCATATATATTGTCCCCTTAGTCGAAAATAAGCTATATTTTTGTTTGCAAGAACATAATAATTTTTTTATATTATTTTATATATAGGGGTTCCACACACCCCACCAGCAAGCGTGTGTCCCAAAAATGTCAACTAGCAGTTGCAGGGCTAATTTAATTAAATTTAACTACTGTTTGATTTAAATCTTGCATAGGCGCATAAAACCAAACCATGTTTTTCGGCGCCTAAAATAAAATAAGCTTAAAAAAAAAAAAACTATAATATATTAATATATTTTAAATTGTAATCAAAGGTCAATTACATTTCTCAAAATGTAGTTGTTTTTAAACGAAGGTATTGAAATTAGAGTACGTAAAAAAAATCAATATGGCATTTCAAAAACAATTTCTTGTACTTTATTTAACTTATTAAAGCATTAACTTGTAATACTTATATAACATATGATGTAAACTAATAAGATGGTAAATGATAATGGTAAATATCTACATTGAATAATATTGTAGAATATTTATATGTACACCATTTTAAATTCTTACATCTTTAAGTATTTCTAGAGCAATATTTTGACCAATTCTGTTTTAAAATTGAGAAATAAAGCTAGTATTGATCAATGAAGTAATAACTAAAACGAATTATTCAATTAAAAAGACCAACACTTATTTTGAATTCCCTTAAACCATTCAACGTCTAACTTATAAATAAAACATATTTTATTTGTCTTTAAAAATTTAAAAATATTTTTACAATTCATATTATTATTATTTTTGGAATGGAAAGTGTGATATTAAAAGTGTATATAAATATATATAATTACACAATATTCTTTGACTCTAGAACTGTGACAGTCTGACATCGAGTCTTACTCTCTATCTCGTAATTAAATTGTCAATGAACAAATCAGTTTGAGAAAGGAGAAGGATATCGTATCAACTTGTGCCTTTTAAATCCAATGAATTATTGATTGTTTTTTAATGTTTATTGAATAATACTATGCTATTATTAAATGTTATTACCTCTATGAATCTATAGTGTCGCCAATACAATTTTTTGACGTACTTATTACAAACGATATTATAAAAATTAGAAATTATCAGAAAGTACATTTTATAATTTTATAACTATATAATATTTTTTTAATGAACTTATTGAATTATTTATTATAGATCCTATAGCTTTTTTCTAACATTATCCGTGGTTTACAACCTTTCTTTTATGTTGAAGTCCCTAATTTAATTAAACTTGAAAACTTGCGTTAACCTCAAAGTTTTGTAGGTCCCATTTACAATTTCATTTATGGCTTTATAGAGTTCTGATATTATATGAATAGCTGAAAAAGCCAGAACGCTTGAAGTTCTTATAAGTTAAGTATTATTTCCAACACGTTATAATTTTTTACTAAGATGTCAATTACTACTTAAAAGTTTCATTAAATTACTAAATAAATCATTTTTGGGTCATAATGAAATAAACATATTATGTTACCTTTAAATTTTACAGGAACTGTTATTTTTTGTTTGATTAGGCTTAATCGTTAACCGACCACGAGCAATTGGGAGAAAAATGCGATCCCCATGTCACGTTAACCTCTATATAGAAACTGACCAAAATATTAATTTATAGAAATCAAATCAAAAAATTAATCAGCAGACCCAACCTCGCAAGTAATTAGTGAACTAAGAGAAGTTAGTTTTTGTTCTTAACCATTGATAGCGCACAAATAAATCAAAAAAGTCGTGGTGCAACATATTTAAAGGCCTACTCGATTTTTCGCTTTCACCAAAGCATATAACTGAAAGACTATATTATTTGTATCACATGGATGAATTACACTTAGGTACTGCAAATTCCCCACAATTTCTTGAAGTTAAAAATGATTTCTAAATATTTTTTCATAGTTAGTACATATAGAGAGGGAGAGTGTTGTAGTGGTAAAAAAAAATCGATTTTGATGGATTTACACGTTCGAAGGTCCCCTTAGTCCAAAAAATATTTTTTTCAGAAAATGTCTGTCTGTAGTCTGTGCATGGCGTGGAACCAAAACAACAAGACCGATAAATCAATTAAATAAGATATTTATTCAATTTTTAGGTTTTTGGCAGTATTCATACTACGGAACGTTTAAATTTTAATTTAAATCAAATTATAATTGCTATTTTCAAAAGGAGATAGACAGAGAAAAACAGACTTCAGCGCCGGGATTCGAACCACGGACCTTCCCTTCATTTCCAGTGCGGGAGCTCTAACCAATTAAGCTACACTGAAGAATAATTTCCTCAGTTGATAACGATGCCTAGTAGCGAATTAAGCTCAAATTCTATACATAATTCTTAATATAATAAGATATTTAATAAAACACGGTTAACACGGTCTCTTAAATATGTGTATAAGTAAGTTTTCTTCGATTTGTCGGACCGATATTTTGGCTCCAGTTTGTATTTATTTCCAAATTAACTGTCGTCAACATGTTACACTACTGCATAAATATTTTTTTAATAAAATATTTTAAAAGAAAACAACAACTCTAAAACTATATTTTTCGACGTTCATAGAATGACAAATAGAAAAATTACAATAAAAAAAACGCGATGATAATCGGTGAAAAAAAAAAAAAATGGTCGGATACTATATAAATTTACTATTATTCTTATTAATACTATTAGAAAAAGGTATTTATTTAAAAATTAAAAATAACAGCAACGATTCAAGACACATCGAAGCCATATCCTGTCGTTTATAATGTAAGAAAATGGGAAAAAAGGACAAAATGTATACCCTCAAAATACAGAAAGGAAATAATAGAAAGACACTAAGATAGAATGCTTAAAAGACGAAAAAAAGAGAAGTAAGAAAAGAAGATAACAATGCACTAGGAAGGAGACTACAATCCAAGTTTTCAGTTAAACAATAACTGAAGTTAACAATAGATACTTAGAAACTAACTGATTAATAGGACAACACTCACGTTTTTACATTACTTTTTCAATCCACTTCTATTGTTACCTTTACCTACTAAATCTAATTACGTATTTTTTAAAACAACAATAATGAATCGCCTATTAAAATGATTGCGTTAACTAAATCAACTTAAAGTTGTTGTATTATTTTATTTATTTATTCTTTTTGTTTTGTAGTTATTAGTTTAGATTAAAATATTTAATTGATTCGAGGGGCGGTTATAGACGCTGTAGCAAAATAATTATAATTGCTTAAGTAGCTTTTATTAAAAATTATAGTACATTACGCGTCGAGTGTGGAAAGTAGTATTTTGCATGCGAGTGTGGAGTTTACACCCGAGCGACAGCGAGGATAGTAAAAACCACACGAGCAATGCAAAATACCGTTTTCGCACGAGTTGCGTACCGTACTTTATCTACGATTGTTAGATATTAATAATAAATGCAGAAAAAAATAATAAACTTCCTGTATGTAAGCTCGTATTTCAGTATTTCTCTTTTGATAAAGATGANATAATAATAATAATAATAATAATAACTAGACATAATATTCATATAATAAAACTGGGCAATGATCTTTGAAGGGAAAACTAGGGATTAGTCTTTAAAACTAGAATACAAATACAAAAAGTGGAAGCAAATATAGCATTGGTGAAGAAAAAAAAATCATAGATAAAACACTGAAACTATATTTTACATTGTAATAATATGGACAGATTTTTCCCGGAAATGCTTCTTTCTTTGGTATTTAAATGCAATTACTAATTAATTAAACGTAATTAGAATACTTTAACCTTTTTTTTTTAATCAAAATTGTCGGAATAATTTTCGAGGAGAAAAAATAATTTCTTATGGTTTTCATTATTTTAAAAGTACAGAGCCCTTAAATCTAAACCTAATAATAATTTCTCTAAATTGAAATAAAGGAGATTAAAAAAACAATATTTTACAAAGCCAGCATTTAACAAAACAGAAGTTATTTTAAATTTTTAGTGAAAAGGACGATGTAATAGACTATGAAAGTGAAACTCTACTCATATTCACTTTAATAAGTTGGGCTTAGGCCCTCAAGGGGCTGTTGTGCATAGAGTTAGTTATTGGTTAATTCAGTATCATTTATTTAATTATATAGTGTCTCGACGGCGACGAGTCACCTAGAAATTATTTGTTATTGCTAAACTAAGGCAACCACATTTATTCCAATAAAAATGAATGTTTGTTTTGATTTGTTGGTCTTCAAATAGATATAATAATAATAAATTATCTAAATTAATTTACTCTTTTTTTCTAATCATAAAATTAAGCCCGTCGTTGGCACATAAAGAAAAATCCGTTTTACCGTATTCTCCAACAGAAAAGGCCAGACAGCACATTGTTTATTCTTAATCTTGCACGAATTTAATATAGAGCGAGGTAAAAAAAGAAGATATCCCTGTGTGATCGTAACAGAGTTTATAGAGTGACTAGTCGCTGACTGACCACTAGATGTTTGGAAAATGCAGGAAGAAGCATCGATTGTAGTGCTTCGAATCAACATTATACTATTGTGCTTGTACAATACTAACCACTTCATCGAATTGGATTCGAAATAACAAATATAATTTGTAAATTAACTGTCGGAAAATCCAATGGTCAAAGCTTGAGTATTTCTATTTTATATTCTAACTGCTTTTCCAAATTGATTATTGATATGAAGCACCGTTAGAACTTTTACTTTTGTCAGTTCTGATTATGATTTAATTCAAATGAATCCCAATTACTTATCTCAATATTCAAAATTAGTTATCTCAAATTCATTTGACTTAATTAAATCAATTTATTCACTCTTAAGTTAGCAATCTCATTAATGAAGTATACCGTTTGATACGAGCATAGGATTTCATACTTGCATCTAACTTTAGCCGAATTCATAGTACAGTACAGCTCTACAAAATCAACGTTCTATCAAAAAGAAAAATCGCTTGAGATAAAGTTCTTTATAATTAATTTTCCAGAGTTATCTCATGATCACACTTCTATGGACGGTATTTGATCGTCAGCAAACTCTTATATGAATCACACATAAACATATTTAAGGTTTTACGTTTTACTTCAAATAAATGCTAACAAAATCATTTTGTTTAAATACTATTACCGCCTTGTTAGGTGTAAAGAGATATAAAATGATATAGTTTCATAGTTGATCACTGTAGTGATCTAGTGCCATTTAATTTTGATTATATTTTTATACTAAGTAAATTTTATAACTTTTAAGCTTGATATCATTTTTATTTTTATTTAGACAAGATTGGCTATTAAGGGTAATATCTTTATAAAATCCTTCGCATATTTTTCCTAGGACTAGTCCACATTCCAGCTTTTTTTACTACTATAATTTATGTAATTTTTTTTCCGATAAAAAAAAAAAAAAAAAATAAAAAAAAAATGTATGGAACATTTTAAAGTTAATATAATTTTTAACGACAACCTTTTATTAAAAAATACTATGATTTTCATAATAGTGCATTACATACAATGATTATGGAAGGAGGTATAATATATTCATTTTATTTAATTAAATCAATTTATTCACTCTTAACTTATGTTAGCAATATCAAAAGGGAGTCTTAAAAATATCGGAACCATTGGTTAATTTGGAAGGATGATGTTTTCGTAAAAAAAAAGTTTAACACAAAAGTTGTTAGACTTGAGGATGACGGATTTACTATGTTCTCGAAACTTGTACTTACGTTGAACATGCCGATCAAGGTCAAACTTGGGCTAGCTTGATTTTTTTTTTTTTTGCAGGAACCCTTAACAGAATGAGGGTTGATTCAATATTTTTTAGTCTGAATTAATCTTTAATTACCCAGGTATATATGTTACAATGTGTATTTAGGTCGTAAAAACTTGGACCTCATAGCGTGTAAATTTGTCAAAATCGAATTGTCGCGCCATCACAATACTTCCTCTTTATATGCACTAAGTATATGAGAAAGTAAAAAGGCTACTAACAGAAAAAAATCAATAATCTCTCTTTACGAGTATTGCTACCTTTATTAGAGTAAGTTTTATTTTCTACCTTGTTCATAAAATGTACACTTTGATAGCCGAAGTAATAAACAAATAAAGTATCTTAATAAAACTCAGGATTATCTATCTTAAACGCTCTAAAAAGAAATTTATTGTATTTTCATCTCTACCTGGTTTTTTATAGTTAAATATATCTCTATTAGTAGAATATTATTTGTAATTAAATTGTTTGTGTTAACGTTTAAATTTTCTATCGAGATGTAGAGGAACTTGTTCATAGTGAATAGTGAATTACACTCTAAGAAATTAGTGATAATATTATTGCAAAATAACCTCTATATTTTTATTTTATATACCTATATATTTTGTATGCTTAATGTAGAGTATTATGTATAATAGGCATTTAATTCCCTAATAGACACTTTAATAGATCAAAAAGATCATCAGTGAAAATTACTAGCCAAGATATTTCATTTTGAAATCTCAGTAAGAATAATATTGCTTTTTAGTAAAGGCGTAGCTTTCAGGCCCCTAATTTAAAATAAGCACTAAACTTAAACCCTCCAAAACTGGATGTGGAGAGCATGTGATTAGTCCTTACCGAAGCCCGAGAGAGCTTAGGCTTGCTAAAGGGTACATATACAACTAAACATGCGATTATTGGTTGCTCCATGAACTATGTAAAACGTATTTCTGACATTCAAATCCGGATAAACGCCACTTCACGTTAGCAGCTAATCTTGGGTAAGACATTTATAATTACTGAACTGATTTCAAAGAAATTTGACACGCATTCAGTAGAGTCATACAAACATATAGGTAATATATGAGCTCAAACATCATGGGACGGAGCTCCCAAGCACTAAAAATGTTTTAAGAAAACCAAAATATAAAATGAAATTCATTTATATTTAAACAAGCCACAATTTTATATTTAGAAAAAAAGTAAATTAATTTAGATATCTATTATCTATTTAAAGTCTAACGAATCAAAACCAACATCTATATTTGTTTGAATAAATGTGGTTGCAGGGCCGGATTTGGAGTATGTGGGCCCTTAGGCGAATGATGAAGTGCGGGCCCCCCTCCTCAAATACCAAATATCGGGGGGTCAATCTAACAGGGGTCTGAAAATGGAGGGTGGGAGTTGTCCTTTGAGGTAATTTTAAGAAATAAGGACACAAATATTTTATTTATAAAAAAAAAAAAAATACTTTTCTCTCCTGGCTTCCTGAGACTCATCAAAACAAACACATATTAAGCCACATTATAAAATTGAAACGATGCTATGACTTATAAAACATATTTGGTCATATTGTAAAAAGCTTGTAAATTTGGCATATGTTGTTCATTGATGTTTGTAAATGAATATAAGAATGGTCCGAAGACTCATGAGAGAAGAGTATACCACCATTTTAGAAAATTGGTCCAATTTTTCTGATTATCCCAAATATTTAGAAAGGAGTTGGGTAAAGAGAAAGTATAAAGCTGCGTCGAATATGGAAGATTTAACTTAGAAAGTTTAGCCATTAGAATTCTTGGAAAATTTACTATGAAACTATTTTTTATAATTTTATTTTATAAATAAGCTGGTTCTTATAAAAAGAAAATTCAAAATTGCAGTAAATAATTTCCAAAAACGTTCATTAAACTTTATAAGCAATTGTATTTAATTTTTACTTAAAAAGGAAAACATCCGAGGTATCAAGAACATCATTTGGATCTTTTTTATAGAGAACATGATCTCCCATCCAAATTTCATTAAAATCGGACGTGTAGGTTTTAAGTTATGGTGGTTCGCAACAATTGAACGACAGACCGACACGGAACCAAAAATGTTCCCTCATATCTGAAACAGACTTCTGTCTAAGAATTTTTCAAATCAAAGATATAAAAATTTTTCTAGATAATAACTATTATAAAATTTTTTCGTTCTTCGGAACGATAACATAGCTTCCGTTACCTCTGGTAAGCTCGTGAGCAATACCATACAAAAATATAAAGTTTAAATCAATCAACACCAAGAATCAACCAGAGAGTTCAAAAAAGTATTCCGAATAACAATTATAATGAGGAAGCCAAGGGAGAATAAAGAACGAGGGAGAAAAAACAGAGTGTGACAGAGATAAGGAAGGATCTCTAGTCGGAGATCAAAACTAGTTCGATTGTTAATGTCAATTACGACTACCTCCAGCGAGTACCTAGTTCCCTGGCACCAGTGGAACTCTTTTCGTCTCTGCGAAGCGCGGTAGGGGAAAGGCCCTACAGCTGGAGACTGGATTGCACCACCTCCTATAGCTTTTTAACTCCCTGTTACACTTTTCTGAGTTTTTAGGTAACATAACGCTTTTTGAGGTATGTTCCATAGCCTAAACATGAAATATCAAAAATAACATTTAATAAGTGACCTAAATGAGATTTGAGGTAAATCTAATATTTTTCTAGTTATTTGAAAAAATAATTAATAATAAAGTGAAACTATTTGCCTAGATTAAGGCTATAGCTTCCCCTAGGATCTTTCAAGACTTGATATGTTCAATTTCTAACATCAATTATCCATATAAAAACTATGTCATATATATATTAAAACATTCCGATTTAGATTCGTTTGTTAATTGGACTAAGATTGAATATTTTTTTTCAAACGAAGATGTCAGGCTCGTTCTCTATTAATAAGAAGGATTTCCTTCCAATCTCCGAGTTTCCGAGATAATCAAAGTTAATTAAAAAATTAAAATAAATCGTTCGTAGTGCGAGCCCCTAGGCGACCACCTATATTGCCTATGCCTAAATTCGGTCCTGTGTGGTCGCCTTAGCTATACAAAATCATTTCGAGGTGAGTCATCTGCGTCGAAATAAGTATACTATAATCTGTAGCAAGATGGGACGAAGAGATGAGAAAGTGTTGTCTTCTCACAAGTTTGGCTTAAATAAATAACAATATTTTAAATTGAGAATCAAAATAACTAAAAAAAAAAAAAAAAAAATAAATAAACAAATAAATAAATAAAATAAAATAAAGAAATAAGATTAAAAATTAAAATTTGAAAATAAAACAAATAAGGACAAAATCATAATGTGTAGTATTGAATTATATTTTTAAATCAAACAGTATTAATAAATAAGATTAATAAAAATAATCCAATCTTCTTTCAGATTATATATTTAGTAAATTATCGTGACACATAATATGTATGTCATAAACTATAAAATATGTAGATATTTATATGTATATTTATAGCATGAGTAACCTCATAGCCGTTAAGGCGCCACGGCATTAGCCGATTTGTTTATTATGAATATTTGTAAAATAGTATTGTACAGCATGTAATGTTTATTCTAAACAATAAATGGCATTTCATTTCATTTCATTTCATTTCATTTCATTTCATTTCATTTCATTTGCGTCGGGACACTACTCGATTTTAAATAATGAAGCGATGTAATTCACTTTCCCACAAAATAAAATCCGAAAACATAGCAACATTGATACAACATAATGTGGGCTACCGCAATCTATATTAGAGATTTTTGCTGAAGTGATTGCGAGGGAAGGTACATGATAAAAAATAAGTATACTATTAATAAGAATCCCTAGTAGGAAGAAGAAGCGTAAGCACCTCAAGAGCTATTATAAGATATGCTCTGGTTTATAAATATATTTTTTAAACTTGGATAAAATTATAGTTAAAACACAAAAAAGCTAAATTATTTTACGCTTGTAAATCTCATTTCATGAATGAATGAAAGAATGAACTATAAAATTAATTGTTTTATTTTTAAACATGTTTTCAAAGTGTTCAAAAGGTGTAGATCTGTTTTATTATCTTCTTTAATATACGAGTATGTTTTAGACATTATTTTGAAATATCATTACAGCATTTAAATATCTCTTTGTTAACTAATCGTGCAACGATACTTAAACCTAAATAATCTCACAGATTATCGTGATATTTAAACAGGATAATGAAGGATGGTGTTATATTTTGATGTGTCAAGTACAGCATTAAGTCTCACTTACCTTATTACCGACTAATTCAAATTGAATGTTTGATACGTCTAAACCAAAATTATATTATTATGGGTAAATAAACTTTAATTAAAATGCATCATAAAGGATAAAATATCAACTATGTAGATTATAATTCGATTTTATTATCAATAATTTTATTCTGGAGACCTGTTACACACGCCATATAGATGGTGGACTGCTATTAAAATCTAGAATACCTCGCTTCTCTGCGTTATATGTGGTTACAGGCTTAGCCTGCCTAAATATTTAATTTAACACCCTCGAATCAGCGTAGTGGATCCTCATTTCAGGATTGCATTCCGAGCTTAATACCGATAAACACGTTATATTAATTTATTCTTGACACAAAATTTAAAAAAAAAATGTACTAAACTAAAAAATATTATTTTCTGAGAAAACTCAGAAAATGTTCTTGAATGCGTGTTTTTATTGTATTCCTTGTTATAATATCCCTTCCTACCCATCATATTACTTTTATAATCTTTCTTAATCTTTGGCTGAAATAATTTTTAAAACTATATTTTCACTGGAAAGCAACTTCATGGTTTCAATGATATTCAAATACTATATTTTATATTTTCTCACATGCATAGAGTAATATATAGATAAAATAGTAGCGTGAAAAATATATTTTGAGTTTTTGTAAGATTTCAAAGTTTTAGGGTCCTGTAATTCCGTATAATTTTTTTTTTTTTTTTTTTTTTTTAATAAAAGAGCTCTGTTGGGTTGCACTGTCTAAACAATACTGAGCCTTTTAATGATAGGCATACCTGCATGTTAAGAAAATCATACCCTGAGATAAAAACGAGAAATAAATTTTAGCTTTAAACTTGGGAGAGCTATCCTCCTACCCCCCCCCCCCCCCC